>VZRV01003341.1:246105-337461 GCA_013398115.1 Falcunculus frontatus | reverse complement strand
AAAAAAAAAAAAAAAAAGATACGCCAAAGTCAAGAGTACTCAAAAGAAAAGAGAATAAAAAATAAAAACAAAACAAAGACATCCAGCATGACCCATGGACTGCCCCAGTGACAGTTTCACAGCATTCTACAGTCACACTGTGACATACAGTTCTAACACTTTTCATTAACAAGATACTTTCAAAAAATTTTTTGTTCAATTGTGCCAGAAGAAGAAGAGAAAGAAGTTTTGGCTTTGACTCTGCTGTGAGTTCCAAACTGAGCTGTAGCACAAAGAACACTGCTAACACAATTATACCTGCATTAGAAGTCTATTAGAGAAAAAAAAAAACAAAACACCAGGAGATGAACTGACTCTTTAAGGTGACTGAAATACACATGTACTCATTTTCCTTGGAGAAGTGCCATCACAGAAAGATAAAGCAATAGAACAGGTAAGAGAGCCTTGATTTATGGGAAAAACAACCAAAAACCTAAATCCTTTCCCTCATTAAAAACACTCTTGCAGAAACAGTCTTACTTCAAAGCTCTTCTGTTTACACAGCCGTAAAACTTACATGTACTGTATTACTGGTTCACAGTTTTACAACTACCAAAAATATTCTTTTATGAGCTTAAAAATCCAGTTACATACAAAAGTACTCATCTAGATATGACTTTATTAAATAACAATGACTAAGTGAACATCATAAGACAAAGTAACAAAACAGGCTTTTCAGCTTGCTATCTAAAACAAACAAAATGGAGGGAAGTATATGCCAAAGATGTGACAAATGGCCTTTTTCTCTGCTGTTTTTCTAGAAGCATTATTAACACAGAAAACAAACACAAAGCCTTAAAATATGCCAAACCACATCCATGTAAGATAACTTTGCATTGTGTACCACTTTTAAGACAAAATTCCAGCATAAGGCTGTCAAAATAATAGCTCCAAAAGGCCCATTTACATTTTCCTAGCAGCTAATGAATTGCCATGGAAAATGGCAGCAGGCAAGCTTATGGGAAGCATCTCTAACTCTGGTTTTGCTCATTCAAAACTATGAGCCCAAGTGCTTTGCTTGGAAGTGAAACACTCCCTTTTGGCTTCTAATAAAGACTGAAAGAATCCGTGTGTACCTTTGGAAAAAAAAACATGAAAGTGGAATTCATTTGTCACATACAATGGGAAAACAAAAGAGAAAAGGGCGGGAAAATACACATGGACAGTTTAACCTGCATTTTATAATGACTAGAATAGGTGCTTAAAAGAAAACTACATGCAACAGGAGAGAGTATTTACAATAACTTTTTATGTGCCAATAGTTAGTCTGAGACAGCAAACCTGATAGAATTGAACTTCATGCAGTGCCTGGATTACAGCTGACCTGTACTCAAAAGCCTCTGTACAAGACAATAACACATCCTAATTAGCTCTAATAAAAGCTGCTTTAAAGGCACAGCTCCTCATAGCCCTCTTTTGACCTCTGAGCAAACAGAGGAGAATATGAATACTGGAAACAAATTAATCACATGACAAAATGCTTATTTTCTTTCCAAATAGTATAAACCAGTTTTGTATTAATAGAGAAAATAGAAATTGACTTTGCATAGTAGGAAAAGGGGGTATAAAGATTGACTGCTTTTTGGATGCTGACATATGGTCTGGGTCTTAAGTTTACTTAGTCCAGGACATTTTGGTAAAATGATCGTAAAACTGTAATAGCGAAACCTAAATATCTATCATTCAACTGATGAAGCACAGTCGATTAAACATTTAGCTGGCCAGAAGAACTTGGGACACATGAATGCTGGTGACAAAGAAAAGCTTCTGTAAAGTTGATGACCTGGGATATAACCTAGCCCGATTAAGGAAACAGCACAGCACTTTCACAGGGAAACTGAAAAGGAATTTGGAGGGAGCAACTTAAAAATCCTCCTTCCCGAGAGTTTCCACTGTGATTTAACAGTACACAGTGTAACTCACTCCTCACCCTCCTCCCTCCCTCCCTCCCCCAACATTTGTTTCTATTGTTCAATCATCCAAAACTCCCAAGAAAAACTTTCTCACAACAGCTCTGTAGAAAGAACCCAACGAATGAACAAGGGTCTTACTGTCTGTGCTTCTCTTCCACAGTTACCACTGACCTTTCCTTTCTTAATCATAGGCAGTAGACAAGATTCAAGTATTAAGGAATGACTAAATTATCAAAGCAAATAGACTATGTCAGAACTGCAGAATATAGAAGCATGTCATGGCACTCAGGTCTGGGCAAGCACCTCTGCCACATCCTTACTACGCAATGGGATAAAACCTGAGTGTACAATAATCCTTGCCCTCAGGAATAAAAGCAAGTCCAGTGCCTACACGGGAATGACAGCGTGTTGTGGCCAGGTTGTTAAACTATAAAAATTAAGCAAGCAAGACTGTGGGAATGTTAAAACACAAGAGTATTCACTTAAGCACAACATCAACAGCTTGACAGGCCATGGCACATTCAACCTTTGTTCCCTTCCACCCAATCTTTCCCCACAGCTAAAGTGTTTGTGAAGACAGATATATCCAAAGGTATGGAGGGGCACCCAGGTAAGACAAAGGTAGAGAGCACTGAGACAAAAAGATGACCTTAATGTCATCTCACTGCTGTATGAGTCCCAGTTTTGCAATTACAGATAGCATAATTTTAATTGTATGGTCACAACAACCCGGGATTCCAAGCCAGTCATCTTTTATTTTTTCCCTTTTCTGTTTTTCACAAGAAAAGTCCAGTTTCTAGAGACTGCAGCATCAATTTCTAATGGTGCAGGCATCTTTCTTTTCAGCTGTCAAAAACAAAGTAATCTGCTGAGAATCTGTGCTTCACTGCTTCCATTCTGTTATTTAACAATGATAAATAAGGATCAACATTTGACTCCACAGTCTGACTGAGGCCCTTATTACTGTCATGCTGTTTTCCACTGATCAATTCTACTGCAAAAGTAAGGCTCTAAAGTGACAGAAGTACACCTGAGGTCCAAATTGATTCACGTCTCATCTTCAGCCACATTTCAGTGGGCGGGAATTTAAGCAGTTTATGTATATTACATACATTTTTCTCTCCACTGAAAATTTTAAAGAAAACTACTTTTCTTTCATGCTGATATTGGCCTTACACCCAAAAAGCACGCACTTCTGGAGGAAGGACTATACATCTAAAATTTTGAGCAAAAGACTTCTCTCAAGTCCAGCATAAAAAACAAGTTTGGGCATTTTTGCATTTCTATACATTTGAACGCATCCTCTAAGATCAGTTCTCCTGGGCAGTATCTTAGAAATTGCCCCCTTGATGCTTCCAAAGGAGATCCTGTTTGTTTGAAAGCTCCCCTTTAAATTAAGTTCAGGATTGGGAGAGTATTTTCCACACCGCTTGTTCTTTCAGGAAACATCATCTAAAGGTCTAACGCTATTGATTGCAGTTCCTCTTTTGCCTGAGACTAAATTGGCCATCTTTGTTTTATTCAGCAGGACTCATTCCCAGAAGGCTGCTTTAGCCAGCATCTGAATTACAGACTACCAGCAACATGCAGCACAAGAATAACCGAGTTCCAACTAGTCTAGATGCACCCTAAATTCCCTAATTCCTTCACAGTGCTACAAACCTCTGGCACGACTTCAGACAAGTCATTTCACTGTAGTCATCTTCCACAACTGAAATACTTTCACAGGACTTTAAAATATCAGTTACACATGCAGCAGAACCACAAAGTAGAGTTGCGGGGATTACTTTATTAATGTTTCTGAGAAAATTCTGTTGAAGAAAAACTTCAGTGGATAACTTTCATCAAAAATTTGTATTCTGAACCACCCACACAAGACAAAATATGCCCTAACAAATGAGAAGAATCATTATCCCCCACCCTCTCATAATTGTCCTTACTTCTTTCGGGAAAACACAGGTTTTGTGCTGTACCCAAAACACAGTCACTGTACTGAGCTATTTAGCCCGTTTAGCTCCAGCTGGGGCCATCAGTCTAAGAAAAAGCAAAAACATTGCAGGCACTCATTCTTCACCTGAGACTTACCTAGTCTCCAGCAATTTTCAAAGCATTTCCTGAACTTTATATGATCTCTCCACTGAGTAACATCTAGAGATTCCTCCTCAGAACACTTGATCAGCCTCCCTTTAAAGTCATGCAATGCAAAGATGGGAGGGATATACTCCTCTTGCCTCCTCCCATCAAAAAAAAAAAAAGTGATTTCAAACACATTGTGCTAGCACATGTCCTGCCTCAGCAGACTGTTTTGAGTTCTTCCACTTAATTGACAATATCTTTATGCTCCTGACCATAGTGCTCTAGAGAGAAAAATAAAGCCCCAAGTATCCAGTGCTGGGCCCAAAACCTCCTGAACAAAAGATAATAACGCCATAGTTAAAACCATGGTAAGTCATTAGAAACACTTCACTACTACTAAGACAGAAAACTTGGCATAGTATTGAAGTACAATGAACAAAGCAACAGAAAACACTCCCACTGGGAACAAAACACACAGACAAATGATAAATTGTTCCTGAGGCAGATTGCAATATTGTTTACAATTACAATCTCACACTCTTCTTCAAATGTTCTTCCTAACACTGCTGGCTGCTTGGCACTGTGTTTATAACAAACTTTCTTGAAGGTCAGATTTTACCAGAAAACTCTCTCAGTAATAATGGAAGTTTGCATATTCGTTAAGCACCTCACATCTCACACCACTGATCTATCAGAAGAAAGTACTGATTAAGAAGAATCCCCCACGTAATTTTTCTACTTACAGTGATGCTTTTAGGACTTAGTTCAAATTCAGTTAATTTAATGTAAATGATATCTGGTTGATTCAGCAGGATATGGGTATAGGCATGATTGTATGGTTAACTTCTCAACCTTTTTTTAAAAATCATTGGGTATAGAGCACAAATGTATCAAAAATCAGCAAGCTTCTTTTTTTTTTAATAAAGTTCTTGTTGAAATTCAAGAAGTCTTAAGAAAAAGGCATTTTCATGGAATATTGGCATTTTTATATATTCAGTTTGATACAGAAGCTCTCTTTCTAGTGTGAAAACAACTTACAAATATGTCCTCTAAGCCATCATATTGCATCTTGAGTTCTTCCCTATAACCAAGACTCAAGGAAAATGTGTAAGCCTGATTTATATTTCACGAATGAACTAAATTAATGTCAATAGAAGGAAAAAGGAAATAATTTTATTCAGTCAAAGAGAATTTGGGAACCAAAACCAATAAAAGGTTTTATAAAGTATAATAATGCATAAAAAAACCTAATAAAGGTCATCAATTAAGAACTTTTAAACATGTCAGCTAAGATGAAGAATTTGGGCATCCAAAAATCTGTAAAATGATCCTCTAGGGGAGTTGTATACAATATGTAGCAGTTATGACTGATGAGCTCATGAGTGAAAGGTAGGAAAAAAGTTCTTTTGATTAAAAGAAAAAAAAAAAGGTAGTTTTGCAGTTACAGAAAGGCCTCCGGACCATAAGTGTTTTTAAAATTAATAAGCATCTAAATTAATTAGAGAAGGACATACAGAAATAAAATGAAGAAAAAGAAAAAATATACACGGTTTACATGGTTTACAACACAATATTGCAGGATAATCATAAAAGGAATGAACGAAAAAAAATGTTGGGGTTGGGTTTTTTTTTCAATTTACAATACACTGCAATTTTTTTTTTTTTTTTAAGCCTGAATGCCTTTTCCTGGTGCATGCCTACTGCAGCATTCTGAGTTGCTGACAAGTTGCTTTGTATCCCTCTGGCCTTACCAAGACTCAGTTCTCCATTACTACAGTGTCATGTGATAACAGGCCATTTCTGTTGTGCAATCTTGAGTGAAGTAATGACACAAGGGAATAACATACATGACACATGTATGCTCTTGTCCAATATCTTTTGGAACAGGCTTTATTGGAATTTCAAATTACTTCTTAAATTTTTTTTTTGCCTCCACTACTCTGTTTTGGCAGCCACTTCAGAGTAGCTTCAGGAATACTCACTTTTATGGTCAGAAATGGAGTCACTCAGAAACTCTGGCAAAACAAGAGCCACGCTAGAAAGAGCCATCAGCTGAATCTAATCTGATTTAATGAACCACCTTGGATTTAACTTTCAAAGAACTGAAATGAAATCTCGCCTGACTTCCCAGTAGGTGGCTGGAAGCCTCGAGTACCACCATGTCCAAAGTTGGAGTAGCTAGCCATGAGGAGGCACTTTGGACATGCCCATTACTTAACCTGTACCAGTGCCAGAGATCCTGAAGCTTCTAATTATCTTGACTGCAGGTTTCCAGAGGTCTGGCAGCTCTGGGAGTCTCTCAAACCATGAGAAACCTGTTCTGGCTGCACAGCCTGATCCACTCGAGGTTCCATTAGCCAGGCCAAGCAGTTTCACACATGCTGGTGATGTTCTCAGTATAGAATTAAATGTTGCAACAGAGCAGGCCTCGCTCTGGAATGCTGGAAAGGCAATATCCTGCTTTGCCTCATCTGCCTTCTTTACTGGATTTACATCGCAAGATGCTGCCAGTGGAGTAGGCTACTGCTGTGTTTTGACCCATGATGGTAACCGATATCCCTGTCCTTATCTGGACCCACCAGATTTGTCTTATTTTCTTCATTTCCCGTTGAAAAGGCAAGGGAGAGAGCAGCTGGGTGGACATCCAGCAGGCAAACAAGGTCAACTCACCCCATCCTCAGTGTGTTCTTTCCCAGAAATCTATTTTTAAGAAGTGAGGGAGCTATTAAAGAATCACAATTCCAAGAAAGACCTACAGCCTGACTGAAATGATTCTTTTCTCCTCCTTAACAGCTAAACTTTACTAATTTCAATATTCTTTTGATGAAAAATTGTAACTTTATAGTGGAAAGCATATATTTAACAGTCCTAGTAGTAGGAGCAGTACTACTGCTTACATTTACTAACAATAATTAACTACTTACATTTACTAAGAATAATTGATTTCTAACAAGTAAAAACTGTTGACTAAAAGTTATTAACCAGAACCAACAACAGAATAGTTTGTAACTATCAAAATTGTCCTAAGTATTTTTTTTTAGTAAAAGATATAATTTTCTTTTGAAGAATCCACAAGGTGGCCACAGTTGCCTAGGAAACCCAATTTCTAAAGCATACATTAAAAAACCTCAAAAATCTAGGTGCTTGAAGCATCTGACATGAATTATATACCCAATGCAATACTCATTCATTTTGAAATAGACCTACATGAGAATATCAAATGCAAGACTATTAAATGTTTCTCTAAGTCTAGTCTTGCATCTGGCCATCTTCAGATATCCAAATGGGTTCAAGAGCCGTAACTCTTTTTGTTGCATAGAGTACTTGTGTCCAGCTTCTGGCATCTACTGACTGAGAAGCTAAAAGACCTTGTGAACCATGTGGACATAATCACAGGACTGAAGCTTTTACTCATGCATGTTCAGGCTCTTGCACTTAAGTTTTATGCTAATATTTCAACTGAATATTCTGGACTTACACTTAAGTCACTCTGTTTATACTGTGGGTTTTTTTCATTATTTTTGTGCACATCTTGTATATTCTATGCAATTTGGATCACTCCAACCACACAAACATAGCATAGGTACAGAATACTTAAAAAAGGTACATATAGTGCAAGCACAATGGAACTCCAATACTGAGGCAGAATAAAACAGGGTGATATGTTTATTTTGAAAAAGATGTTGTGAATACGGAAATACCAGTAAATAGGACTGTGCAAGCATCCTCCCCAGCTGCCACTGCTGCTCTCCCAGATCTTCACCATTATACTCTTGGTCAACATAACTGCAGGGGCTGCTGCCTCTCATACAAGGCTGTCAAACTGAGACTAGTTTATTAAGATTTTGAAAAAAAGTTACAAAACTGGTCTAGACCACCTTGACAGAATTCAGCAAACAACTGGCTATATGCCTGTCAGCTGGCATTTTGGCAGTGAGCAGTGGCTGGTTTAGCTGGCAAAGCCATGTCCCAAATTGTATGAACTGCAGGAGTGCATGCAGTCATTTTCCCGTTCTGCAGGATAAAATACACCTCCATGATAAATGAGCACACAGATTTTATGCAGGTGAAAGGCACAAAGAGGAATTATGGCAGAGCGCTTCAGTGAAGTGGACAGCAGGTCCATCAGGCTGGGAGCGGGCAGAGCTGCCCACTGCCATCTGCTTTCACTGGTGGGAGCACCAGTGGGGATGCTGCCATCTGTGTGCAGCCTGTGCAAACCGGGGCAGGGGAGAACAAGACCTGGAGTTAGGGGCTGTCCAGCTTCCAGCACTTCCTTTGGCCACCAGCTTGACCCCAACCTTGGAAAGCTGGTTTTGTGGTAAAGTTCATTTAGCATGAAGGGGTAAAGTCGGGGGTAAAATGCCTCTGCAAGCTGTATTACAGCAGTCTTGGGCAACTCCTTTTCCCTACAACCTCATAAACATTGATCTTGTCTCAAGCTTCCACACAGGACACTGTAGGATCACTTCTATCTCCCAGCAAAGACACATGCACAGTGGTGATACCTGAACATAACTGTAAGAAGACTTTGACGAAAAATGCTCATGCTAATACTGAAATGAGCCTTATTTTCCCTTTAGTTATACTTATTTAGTCCCCACTAAAAACAGCAGCTTTTACACATCTCTCCTTTTCCCAGCTTCCTATGAGAACAGCGGTCACAGACCACTGCATTGTACTAACTACACCCTATGGTTTGGCATGGAGACTTCACAGTTCTAAAGTAGCCTTTTCTTAAGTGAAAAACTGGTTTAGCTGTCTGCTCTTTCTTTGCATCTCTCAGCATGCTTTCAGGTCTGTTCTTACATGATTCAAGCCTTTTATCTTGCACTTCCTTCTATTTTAAGCAAGTTAAGCACAAAACAACACAGATATAAAAGAAGCAGAATTTTAAAACTGTCCTTTTCAAATCAGGAATGACAATTTTGTTTGTCTACAGCAACCTAGTAATAACGTACTGGTGAAGAAAAGACATATGAAAGTTAGAATACAACAGTATTATACAAACCTCCATCAAAACAAGCAAAGAGACCCCTATGCACCATTAGTCTCTCTGTAATGAGATAGCAGTGCACTCAATGAATAATGTCATCACCAAAACTAGCTCTGTTTGCACTTGGTTTAAAGCAGGTAGATAAAATTATAATCTCACTGTTGGGTGGACACTATAGATCTTAGTCTTTTACTATATACGGAACCCAGGTAGATGGTTAATATCTTGCAACATGTCCCAAAGCAGAGAGCAAAATAAAATTGTGAGGGATAGAATTGCAGTTCTGTGTCCCACAAGTAAAATTCTTATTTAGTTAGTTTTTTCAAAATATATTTATTGTCTTTCATAAAAACTCAGAAGTAAAACCCAGACCTCAATAGACTCAAATGATCACATTGGGAAAATATGCAGATATTGCATGCAATAGTAATGTCATAACAAAACTTAGGATAGGTGTGGAAGAAGAATACAGAAAGGAGGCAGTAATAAGGAAACTGCCTTAGAGATACAAAGAAAACATCAGGAGTCTCAACAGCCTGCTTCTTTTTAAGCCAGTGAAGGGGAGGTAAGTTTGGCTCTTGACTGTACTCTGTGTTTTATGCTGTACAGGCACTCCCAAACATGGATTAAGAAAGATGATCCCTACTTTGTGATGGCATTCAGATCTCTGGGTACTTCACATCACCCCACGACCTTGATTTCCCATGTAGATATGCTTTGTTGACAACAGATTTCAAATTTTTTGAACAAAGTTTTGTTAAACAGTGGGTACACTCAGCTTTCATCTTCATCCTAAAGACTCAGTAGTCTCTTGGATGGACTCAGTCCAAACAAAGAAGCAACCTGAGTATAAATATCCCAGGATGGTTGCAGAAGTCTGTGTGAACCAAGAGGGTGGGTGCTGGTCTGAGACATTTGTAACAATCTATTTTAACGAAGGCATATACTTCAGCCACCCATACTTGGTCACATTTCTGGGGATATTTCTTCCACATGAAGGAATATGTCCTGAATTCAAATACTGCAAACCACTTTTTTTCCTATCACCCGTAACATTTGTGTATTTAGTTTCAAACAATTGTCCTCCACTTGTGAAATTATTTTAATCAATAGTAAGATGCCAACAACACTGAGTCAACGGATATCACGTAGAGCAAAGAACCCTTGTTTAGAGTTTTGTGTTGCTGCAGTTCGTGCTGTCAAGTAGCGCTAAAAGGTATCCAGGGGAAAACCTATTCTTAAGCAGCTCCACAGCTGAAGGAATTCACATCTCCTTGTTTTATATTCCCTTCCAGAGAAGGATGCTCATCATTAACCAGAATTTTGTTTAGATCCCGATACACTCATACACATATTTGAAAAGTAGGCATCTCATGGTCAGTAGCGTGAACTGTCATCACAATTCACTATAGGACAGAGGAAGCTGCCCCTGGTACTTAGCAGAAACAAAACAGAACAAAAACCCACCCCCTAGCAAACAAGCCAAAAAACCATCAAAAGCCCCAAACCAATAAATTAATATCTTATAAGCAGTTTCAGAGGGGTGAAGTCTAGCACATTCTGGCATTAACATGTGATCAAAATTATTAAATTACTCTAACGTGATGCCTGTCACCTAGTTAGATGTATGTGCAAGGTTTCAGCCTTTCACTCTGACTTCCAATGCATTTTACTTTGCATTTAGAAAGCCTACAAGCGCATACAGTGATTTTGGCTGATGGTGCCTTTCCATACTACTGCAACTGAATCACTTTGAACTGCATGCTCATTTAACTTCTGATAAGTTAACATAAAAACGTCTTTCTTTGTCTAACGTGCTCCCTCTGAACTTGCTTGGGGACAGAAAGATTGATATTCTGAGGTAGGTATATAGGCTATAACCTGTGAATCTAAGGCGAGTTTCTCTAGTGTCTAGAATACAGTACGTTTCTAAATCAAAGGAGAGCATTTCACTACAAAAGGCAATAGCTAGCTTGGCCAAAAGCAGTATCAGTCGCTCATTATTTGATTTTGTGAATCAGTAGAGTGTGAGTTAAACTGAAAGGTTTTAGGCTGAGGTTCCCTTACAGAGCAGTCATGATGCCTGTGAAAGCCTCCAAAATACCTGTAAATGAATGTCAGTCTTCTGTAGCAATTGGGAAGTTCTGAATTTATGAAACCTGTCTCCTCGACCACTGGAAAAGGTTAGCATCACAGGAACCACCTAGAAGTGGGCTTGGCATCTTCCTAGGCAGTTAAAAGGAAGATCACTATGTCTTACCACATTCTCTCAGCAGCATTTAGTTTCAAGCCTTTTCTTTTCATCCAAACAAATTTATCATAAAACCCTTGTGACCATTGTGCGCAAACGTGAAAAAAAATCAAAAAATTCGGACCACCTAGCACAACACTTTTTCTCTGCCACTGACAACTGAGGAGATGTTTAGGCTTCCTGCTTTCCTTTCTCCCATCTACTTCAGCTTATTCCCTAAATAATCCCCTGCATTAGCCATCACAGATCTAAGATGACTAGAGTGTACTTCTGCCCATTCCGTTTAGTATCTATGGGCCTACTGCCCACATTAATTTGTTGATTTTATGGGGTTTTTTGGGTTTTCTTCTTTGATAATATTACATTATCTGCATTCACAAGGTCTTATAGCAAACAAACAAAAAAAAAATTCTTTCCACCTGTTTTAAGCCTATCTCCTCCAAAATTCAAATGCCATACAGCTCCAGTAATAGCCCTACGACGTTAAACTTCACTCATCTTTTCCCTGTGACTCTAGTCCTTAAAGACAGGTGCTTCCCCTTCATCAATTTAGTGGCCCCTCTCTGTTCCTCTACTACCCTTCCTGGGGTGTGGAAACTGGACCTGCACACAACTGCCAAGATTTGGGCACATTAACATCGTACAGCACAGCAAAACACAGAGCAGACACTTGTTCTCAACACCCTTTCTGATGATGCCAAACATTTTAACAACTTTTTTGACATACAAACAAAGCTGATGATATTAGGGAATTGTTGACGATGACTCCAGGACCTTTACAAGTGCAGCTGTCAAAAACCTAGTAGAACTCTCCCAGGGTGACATGCATGAGAGAGTTTGTGTTTGTAGTAGTCTGAAAGTGGAATTGCAGCCTGTGTTCTCTTTGGCTCTGGTTTTCCTTGCCAGACAAATAAATTCAAATGAAAATGTGATTCCTGACACAGTGATATTTTCAGGAGAGGCAGCTGCAGTGTCACCTGCCTTTGTGTCCTGCCTAGAACTAGCAAGATACACCACACAGGTGTAGAAAGCCAAAACAAAGTACTTCAGGACTGGCAGCATCAGACAAGCAGGTCTTGATGATGCAGGCTTAACAGTCTGTGATAGATCTTTCATTAGCTGTCATCAGCTTTCTGCATTTTCCTCTTTGAATTACTGAGCACAGAATAATATATTATTCTATCACATAGTATATATAATAATAGTTTTAAAGTTACCATCTGTAGAGATTGAGGATATAATGTTATTTCAAATTTCAATATTGCAAAATCTTTTCAGTGTTTTATTTTGAACATTAAACAAATAAAACTGAAGTTACATTTAAAACTTCTGCCTTTTCACTGCCAGTCAGGTTGATTGTGTATTCACTTTGGATCAATATAAAATGTCAATGGTATCGCATTCTCCCTCCTTAGTGTCACCTCCTTGCTTCCTGCTATTCCTTTTTCTTCATTAGGAACAGAATCCCAACAAAGCTTAATTCCTTTTACTAGGGTGAAAAGAAAAATCATGTTTTTGAAAGGTCACTGTTTATAGTGTTATTATAACTTCTTACAATACAATCACTTAATAGGAAATTGAACCCATTAAAAAAAAACCTGATTCAAGGTATTTATATAGTATGCATTAACAAAGCATCCAATAATTTATCTTTTTCCAAAATGGCTGAACTCATAGTAAAGCAAGTCAGATTATCATTACAGCAATTGCCCCAGGCTTATCTATCCACTACCTGAGGCTCATCAGAGAGTACTGCGAGGCTGGAAGAGCCATCCAACAGCAGAGCTGAATTAAGTCAGTCTGTGTAAGAAAGTTAAAATGCATAGGCTACAGGAAGAAAGCTGACATCAAGGAGCAGAAGTGAATCGTAAGTCGAAGTGAACAGAACAGAAACCTCTGGGTAGTACAGATGGGTCTCCAGCAGGAGAAACAAGGTTAGAAGAAAGTATTGACTGGTTTTTGCACAGCCATGTGAAAAAGCTGAAGCCCAGAGAAAAAGAGTCTGGGCATGATGCCATGCCTTCCTGAGCTCAGAGGGCAGCCTGCCAGCCTATACTTCTAAGTCACAACAGATCTCTCTTGACAGCACGTCTGTGAAAGAGGAGTATTATTAATTCTCTCATTTTAAGAAGGCACAATCTTACTCTCCTCAGGGTTAAGGAAAGGCTGTAGGGAAATATGATTAGGATCTTATATTTTATTCAGTTCTGAATAAAATTTCCTGTTTAAACTAGGTCTCCCAGGATGTAAGATCTGGCGGGGGAGGAGTTCATGGGGAGCCAGGTTTTGGTGGAAGAAAGGGAAGATGGAGGAATAAATCTCCTGAGTGTTTTTTTCATTCAATCTTCAGAGAGAAAAATTGGCATCAATTTTGATTTGTCTCTTCAGGGAAAAAAATAATTGTTGTGTTCTACTACATTATTTCGGCTTCAAAACTAAAATGCCCACCTTCTTCATCTATAAATACCTATCCTTTGATTTTTCACAATATCAACACTTCATGCAGAAAAAAATCAACTCAGCACCCTAAGAAAACAGAAGGAAGAGGGAGAATTAAAAAATGAATATATATAAAGAAAGTTTTATGGGGAAAAAAAAAAAAAATGTTGTTCTTCACTAGCAACAACAACAAAAAAGTATCCTGAAAAGGAATTTTATCCCTCTCATACCTCCAGAGCAACACAAAGCACCAATAAATATCCTCAGTAGGTACTTGATCTCTGCAGCTGCCCTGTTGTGGTATTACCACTTCCTTGGAGAAGCATTTTCCCCCAGATGCACTGAGCAACTTACATAGTGGCGGATTCAGCTGTCCCAATTTCTGAACTACTCTCTGAATATTTTTCACAATAGTTAGAAGCAACTTGTATGTTTTATCTATAGCCAAAATAATCAGGACCAGGGATCGCAGAATCACAGAACTGTGGAAGGGTTTAGGTTGGAAGGGAACTTTAGAGATCACCAACAGCAACCTCACTGCCATGGGCAGGGGTATTTTTAGGTCGCACTGCTCAAAGGCCCATCCAACCCGACTTCAGACAGGTCCAGGGATGAGGCTTCTGTAGGCATCCTGTTCCAGTGTCCCACCAACCTCATCGTAAAAAGTGTCCTCTTTCTATCCAATCTAAATCGACCCTCTTTCAGTGTAAAGCCATTCCCCCTTGTTCTCCCTCATACTCCAGACCCTGGCAGAAAGTCTCTTTTTTGTAGGCCCCTTTAGGTCCTGGAAGGCTGCTAGAAGGTCTCCCTGGAGACTTCTCCAGGCTGAATAACTATTCTCATAGAAGAGGTGTTTCATCCCTCTGATCATTTCTGTAGCCTCCCTCTAGACCCATTCAAGCAAACCCACGTTTGTCTTGTACTGGTAACATCCAAGCTGGATGCAGTACTCCAGGTGGGATCTCATGAGAGCAGAGATGAGGGTGAGAATCACCTCCCTCAACCTGCTGGTCACTTATTTTTATCCAGTTCAGCATAAAATTGTTTTTCTGGGCTGCCAGTGCACATTGCCAGCTCATTCTGTGAAGAATGCATAGAATTTGGAAAAGTTTGAAAAACAACAGCAGCAATACTTTCCATAAATACTCTAGTATGAAGTTATTCTGGGTTTCCAAATCCTATTTAGGTACACAAGGAAGGGACTGTATTGCCCAGCTGCAACTGAAAGGACTACAGCATACTCAGAATGCTCAAAGCAACTATAACTTCTGTCCGAGCAGTCAAGTGCATGTGTCAGTGAACACCTATGGACATCTCAGTTAACCTAAGGTTTAACTGCAGGGCTAGATACTACAGTGAAACATTCAACTGCATAAATTTACTGTGAAGTTTTATCTTCCAGAGATTTACAAACTTTATTTGGATAAGACCATGCTTAAATTGTAAGTTCAGAAGTTACTATAGAGAGGAGGCAGTCACAAGTTTCTCTGCGAGAGGGAAATAACCCTATCAATTCTGCTAAATCCCACAAATAAAAGTATTTAATCCAAATGAAAATAAGTACCAACTCTGTTATTAATACAGGCTTCTAAGAAATATATACATATTCCACTGTGACAGTAACTTCTCACCAATAACCTACATTAAAAACAATGACCTACTGAATAGAATACATTTCAGCTGACACAGCTATGTTCACACATTGGAGTGTTAATATTTTTAAATATTAGGGTCTACATATGGCAACCTGAATCTCCTAGGAAAAACTTTATTCACATACAAACACTTAATTTACATGGAAGTCTCCAAGTCCTGTATGATTTTTACTAGAGAGAGCGAGAGAATCAGCCAAGCAGTAACACGGAACATGATAGGGTTTTATGAGCAACGGCAATAGCTCACAGTGCTTTAATAATCGGACGTCTGCTATAGCTTATAGAAATAGTAAAGCAAACATGTAATCAGGATGTAATTAAAGCAGTTAAAATTGATACAGGGTTACAGTCAAGAGTCCTGAGTTGGCCAAATCATGTCCTGCAATTTTTTTAATGCCAAGTAATCCAGGTCACACCTGCCACACCACTGCCTAATAACACAGAATACCCTAATGCTGAGTTCAGTGAATAGTCAAGAAGGCTGGGAAACCAGGTCAAATACTCGCTTCTGCCCTGCTGAAGCCCTCTCTGGGACCTTTCCACTTAGACCCTTATGCACTATTGGAAAAGGTATTGTAGCATCTGTTCTCACCAGCCTTGACAGAAAACTGTGACTTCCCCCAGATAACCAGGCACTAAAATTTATGTAGAAGCAGAAGAAAGTAAAACCTCAACTTCACTGCCAGCTATAGGCATAGCAAATGCATAAGAAGATATCCCAAAGGACACAAAATTTAATTCAGTGGTTTTGGTTATTGTAGCACTGAACATGGGGACTAATTTATGTATCTTCTGGTTTTTGACCCACTGGAATCCATCCCCCTACACAGAAGCATAGACTAGGCTGGGTTAGAAGGGACCTTCAAAAGTCAACTAGTCCAACATACCCTGCAATGAGCAGGGACATTTTTCACCTACATTAGGTTGCTTAGAGCCTCATGCAACCTGATCTTCAAATGCTTCCAGGGATGGGGAATCCACCACCTCTCTGAGCAACCTGGTCCAGTGTTTTACCACCCTCATTGTAAAAAAACTCTTCCTTTTATCTTCCTAATCCAAATCAACACCTTTAAGTTTAAAACCATGCCCCCTTGTCCTAACAATATGGGCATCCCCCATCTTTCTTATAAGCCCCTTTTAAGTGCTGAAAGGCTGCTATCAGACCTCCCTGAAATCTTGTCTTCATCAGGTTGAACAACCCCAAATCTCTCAGCCTTTACTCATAGGAGAGGTGTTCCAGTATGTTTGTAATACATGAAGTTCCCTACCATAGGAATAAAAAATAACCTGGTGCATTTAAATTTAAGGAGTAAGTACCAAAAATACAAGTTCTGAAAGGTCAGCAAACCAGGGCCTCTTTAGGAACTTGTGCACTAGGGCCATTATTAATGCAGCTCAATTCATAGAGTATCAGCAGGTGAGCTGATAGTCTTCATGTCATCCAGTTCTTAAAAGACAAGGGCAGAAAGCAGGAAAAAAAAACCTTCTGTGGGTCCTTCTGTCTCAATAAGTAGAGAACCAGGACTGCAGGATGCACCATGGTGTATCATGGACTGTAGGAAGAACTGAGTAGTGTAACGATTGTGATTCAGTCACAAGATCAGTGATTCTGTGCTTTGATTCTCCTTTAACTGCCAAGGAAGGAGGAAAACTTGTTATTTCTGTGCTCCCATTTCCACTACCTAACCTATCACATAAGCCACTCTTCTGCTTTATTCATTCTACTGTAGTACAGTACAGAAAGATAACTATTTAGCTGGAGCGCCCAACTAATAGATTTAAGTGGGACATATTGGCACAAAGGGTTTTAGAATAGAGTTATATCAATTAATTAAATCTACAGCTAATGTGATCCCTCAAGAAACAGTAAGGCAAAGCAGCTTGTCTGAGATCTTATGAAAATACAGCCTCAGCCAAACAGATGCATGGAAGAATGACAGCGGAAAACAAACATCTTGTGCAGGACTGAAGGAAGACCATAGAAAGCACTGGCAATTATGCACAAGAGAGTGGTGGATGGCACCTAGGGCTACAATAAATTATTTATGAAATGAACCATTTCAGGAAACCTGAAACCTATTGAGAAATTGCCAAGGCAACTTTTATGCTCAAGGAGGAGCCATATATTCCAGAAGGTCTGGGAAGAGACTGTCACCAACCCCAAAGCAAGTAAAAAGGAGATTAGAGACTAAGGTCTCTTCCAGAATTGCTCATTGGATACCAGAAAACACATTCCCCAGTGAAGACAAAAAAGGCTTCTCAGCCTTCCTCAGAAGCCTTCTAACTTCAGTCCAGTTCCCCTTGCCCACACCAGACAGCTCTACCCAGACAAGTGACTAGATGGCTCCAAGAAAGAGAATGGCAGAGACTGGGTCATGGGTACCCTTCTTATTCACGGTCACAGCTTGTTGTCTCATCCTGCACTGAAGTGAATTGAAATTTGCCTTCACCTGAGTATCTTCTTTAATCCTGAAAACCTGGTCTTGAAACTTTCTAACATCAAAAAGTTAGCTGAGGTGATCAAATAAGATAATTTCTATTAAAACATTCTTAAAGAGAAGAATCCTCATTTTTAAAAACAGAAAGAAGTGAAACCAAAGAACAAGGAAAATTTACCTCAGTAACTTAAGAAGCAGTAAATTTGTGTGTCGGTAGAAACCAATCCAAAAGATACTGGCACATGAAAGCACTGGTAGTTTTTTGTAGGATACTACAACTCAAATGCACAGAAACAATTTGCCAAACTGGGAAAAAAAGCCAACAAAAGATACAAAAAAGGTAGAGAAACAAAACACTAAGAATTTAGTAAGAGGCCACTGACCCAAACCTGAAGAAATATGAAAAAAAAATCATGTGAAGATGAAAGATGGCAACTGAGGGTAAATATAAAGTTCCAGAACAGTTTTATAATTCTAGAGATCAGTGGGCTGAAATCAAAGGCGGAGACAGTACTTTCTGTGAAAAAAATTCTCATCGTCAGACTCTGGTTTTTCCTCCCTTCTCTGTACACCAAAAAATAAAACCCACTGAAAAAAGAGAGACTGACTGTATAAGAAACAATGACTTGTACAGAAGTAAGGGCTTTTAGCAGGTGTGATGCTGCATTACAACAGAATAAAGTGGTTTTGTTACTACACAAAGCTACATATCAAGTGAGGTTATAATGCTATGAATGAATTTGACTTTATACAGCCATATTACTCAGAGGAATTAGTGCTTGGTAACATTCTGCTTGCACTAAACATGCTCCCATCCTTTTCACCTCTGGGCTGAGGTAAACTGTGGGTGCTGTGGAGGCAGATAGGATCTCCCTGCTGCTGCTCTCAGTGCCCCACTGCTGGCACACTGGATTATGTGAAGAAAGATGAAACCAACCCCAAACACAGTGAATGGATAAGAGATTGGGAAAATACTACATCAGTGCTGACTTCTGTATAAAAGAAATTTATAAAGAGAAATTTACTCAAAATGCCATTTCCATCCTGTTGAATCTTGAAAAGCGTACAAATTACGATTTTCTGGACTGTACATGTAGTTAGCTACTGGAGTAAAGACAGCACTTTTTTCCCATGCATTCATTATTCCCATCCTCATGACTTTTATTGGAAGGACAGACACAAAGGTGCATCACACAGCATCACACACCCAAAAACAGTTCAGAGAGAACATTTCCAGTGCCATATGGTATCCAGCTCCACTGCTTACCCGAAGTGGATGCCTGGATGCATTTCTCCTAACATGCATCCTTTTGTTTCTGCGTGTGCTGTCACAGGTGTCCCTCTGAGCACCACGCAGCAACAGTGAGAGCTGCCAGCAAGGGGACACCAATGCTGCTGAGGGCACATACAGCACTCGTCACATCAGGCAGCACCTGTGATGCTACAAGACTGGACACAGGCTTCTGTTAAAATGAACCCTCGTCACCATCTGCTTCAGAGGGCAGGAAGAGGAGGCACCACTAGTTTGATAAGAGTTTTTTCCACTCACAGAGGGGGACAGAAAGCTCTCCTGGCCTGCCTACTCAGGGAAGCTAACCTAAGTGATTTCATTTTATAGGAGATAAAAAGGCTGATGGTGTAGCAATATGCATTGCTGAGAAAAGAAGCCTCTGATCTGGAGGGTTCCTCTGGGCTGCTGAAGAGACACTTCTTCCTTCCCTACCCCAAAGACTTCCTTCTTAGCCATGTCTGTCTCACAAAGAACTTGGGCTTTAAAAAAACCTTTCAAGGATGCTGCAACCAATGGCTCAGAGGTTGTACACACACTGGGCTCCTTACCAAGCTCTGCTGATAAGGAGACTTTCAGACACCCCTTGAAACAGATGTTCCTTTGCTTTCAAAGTAGCAAGAAGTCTCTGCAATTTTGGCAGCATATGCACCAAAAGTGAGAAAGTCAAAGCAGTAGGCGGAAAACTGAACCTCTTCTGAAAGCACCTTCCCTCAAAGAGAACATTTCCACTATTTCAGTTGCGTGCTTGTCCTCATCCAGGCCAGGCTGATAATCAGCATAGCTCAAGGAGAGCTCACCAATGGGCT
The DNA here is from genome assembly GCA_013398115.1 of Falcunculus frontatus. Classification (NCBI taxonomy): domain Eukaryota; kingdom Metazoa; phylum Chordata; class Aves; order Passeriformes; genus Falcunculus; species Falcunculus frontatus. Next base: position 317,557 of record VZRV01003341.1, on the reverse strand, counting down.
GGGGCAGAAGCTTCAACAGTGACAACTCTGCCTTTGCCAGCTCCCTGCTGGGTATCACCAGGCTGGGCCAGTCTCATACAGGTGCACAGCTAAAATGGTCAGTGACAAATGAAGAAAGACACTTCATAAGCAAACGGTGTACAACAAAACCAGATCATGGTCTATATTATTTCCTTTTGCATCTGTTTAACCTTGATCTGTCTAGGTTTGATCAATTAATTTAGGGATTTTGTTCACATATGAAAACAACTCAGATGAACACTCTTGAGATCCAGCTGCTCATCAGCACATGAATTGAGTTTAGGAGTATTATTTAGTCAGAGCTTAACACTCTGGAAATGGAGGAAAACGTAACTGAAGGACTTTTTCAAGATGTTGTTGTGTCATGGTAGAGCTTTATCCCTATCTTTAAAACTCCAAATCACAAAAGCTTCAGTGTTCAGCCAACACTCACTCTGTGTTTGTCTCTGACTTATCGTTCCATCCCAATGTAAAAAGCACCAGTCAGCAACTTCTTTGCCAATAATTTGGCAAATGTTCTCTAAAAGCTAAGTCAAAAGGTTAAATGCAAACAAATATTGGTTTCCGTTCTTTAAATAAACTTAAGTTCTACTTTGAACCAAAGAAACCAAAGCAGGAGCACAGTGGCTTTTATGTGACAGAGTTGGACTTCAGACAACCTACAGTCTTCATTTTATTCACTATACTTGATAAGACTATTTTGGCCTTTTAAAAAATGAAATAAAATTTAATTTAATGCTTTTTAACTTAGTATTGTTATCATATGTATTTTTCTTCAGGGACAAATAAAATAAAGAGGGTTTCTACACAGAGATACAGACGGGGGAGATAGAATGAAACAGAAAAGCACATGTAAGATGTCAAGATTTTTTTTAAGCTATAAATCAGCAAGCAAGTCTAGATAAAATAAATAGCATACAAACTACAAGCACTGAACCTCATGGAAGCATGCCTCCTGCCAGAAAGCCTAGAAAATGTTCTAAAAATAGATTTATGTCTTAGAAAAATATCAATTTCTAACATTAATAACTCATATACAAAAAAAATAACCTTCTATTCCTGTACAGAAGGATCTTTTCTGGGAATAAAATCTTTATCATTATTTGATCATCCAACTGAACTGAGACAAATTAGTAAAACTGAAATCCTAATTAAAAACATGCCTGATATGTATTTTATTTTCCATAGATAACAACAATATACTGCTGATAGCACATTTTAGTGTAACTGTTTTTTCGCAGAATGTTTTAAAATAAATGGAAAAAAAAATTCAAAAGATTGAATGTCTTCCTAAGACATTCCAAACACTGGTCAATTAAATCACAAAATGGGGCAATAAAGCATGATCAATATTTGTACAGTCCATTTATAAGCACAGATATTTGTCTTTTGTTATATCAATGTGCTATCCAAAATGCTGTGTTTCTAGGACATTTATGTAGATTCTATCATTATACTGCCCATTGAGAAATAAAGAACAAGTTTAAGCCTGGTGTATGTAAAAGCATGTTTTCAAATACAACTACTACAATATTAGCTTCCAGCTGTTAACGAAACTTGTAGTCAAGTTATTTTATCTTACCAGGACTTTATATGACTACCAACTAAATAATTTTATATTAAAAAATGTACTTTTTATATTCAGCTATATTCATTATTAATCAATTAAATGCCTTATATATGTTGAAACACACACACAGCATCAGATGAAAAATACACAAGAGTTTATGGTGGAAAAAATACCTACAAGATTTCAATGTTTTAAAAAGTAATTATCAAATACTATTGAAAATGTGCAAAGAAATAGATATTCCTACCAGAAATTTTATCTTGACCAATTGTGCTCCCACATTTCCTGTGTTCCACTGAATCAATTTCACACTTACTCACCTCCCTGTCTCTGTGATGTGGTTTATTCATTGGTTTGATATTGCCATAGCAACTCTGCAACATGGAAACATGTTAGCCAAGCAATGCCGCTCGCCTCACACTATATGCTGAATTGCTGCCCAGTACATACAGCATATTTAATGTATATTGATTTCTGCTTCTTACTATTAGGCTACTGGTTTAACATCACCATTTAAACTCTGCATTTGGCAATCTTTGGTCATAACCTTCACAGTATTTAATTTGAGGTGGTTTTAATTACAAGAATTAGCTACTTCCTCAAATTTAATATCAGGATATATTTTGACTACAAGTCAAACTACTGCACTGGGACACACTTGAACAACCAGAAATATAAAGAGCACTATTCCCAACTCCAAAATTCAAGGCTTCCCCAGCATTCCTGCATTTTTGCCCCACATAAGCAAACGCATGCAAATCACAGATAAGACTGTGCTAGCGTGGCTGTGCACACACGATCCGTTTAAGAAGCTTTTCCTCTGGTTCACGTAGCCTGGAGGGAGTGGGGACCCTGTCACCCCTACCACGCCTCCCTAGGAACACACCAACAAACTGGATGGTGGCTAGTGAGAGGGACAGTGCTTTGTCTTTAGAAGAGATGCAGCACAGGGTGAGCCCATCAGAAGGCAGGCAGGGATGCTCCAGCAGCTTCTGCTTCCACAACCTCCCCACAATCAGTGGGGGCTTGCAGCATGCTCTGAATTACTAAATGGAGGCAGTGTGTCTTCTGCATTTATATAAAATGAAATGCCAAACAAAACAAAATGTGAGAACAAAAGCAGGATCTCTGCTGCAGCAAGCAACAGAGTCTTTAAAGCTCCCAAGTCTAACGCATCAATACTATGTAAATCAGGGCATCCCCAAACACAGATTTGGATCATAGTGAGGAGACTAGGCAATCATCCAGGGCAATAGTATGAGTGGGAGCTGAAACTGTCTCATTGACTGAGTCTTTATCTTCACAAGCTGGCAATTGCTTCACAACTGTGCTTACTCACAGAGGAAACATACTTCTGCAATACTTGCTGCAACAGACCAGCAATACCTTGAGACTCAACACATCTCTGAATGCAGTAACGTACCAGGACACTTTTTTCTGCCTACTTACTAACATCACCACTGTTTCTGATCTCACTGTGCTTAGGCTGAAAAGTTAAACTGACTTAGAGACCTTAGGCTAAGTGTAAAACGCTAAGGTTTGTGATCTGAGATGTATCACAACACATCTGCATGGACTAGAAACCAAGGACTTTAATTTCCTCCCCCAGCGGAGCAGAAACAAGCATTTTGGTCTGGGATTTAAGCAGACTTGTTCAAGGAAAAGATGTGGAACAAAGGGAAGATGAAGAAGGGTATTTTTGAGTAAAAGTAGTTTCAATTCCTGACAATGCTCTCCAACAAACAAGCAAGAGTTGTGAAACTGCTGTAAGATGAATTCCATTGCCTCAGCACAGAAAAAGCATCATTAATTGAGAAAAATGGGCAAATGGGTTTCCATTACTATTTTCTATTACTTGGCCCTTATTTTTTCTCAGCCAAAAAAAAGTTATTGCAAATTCCCAGAGAGGTAAGTATTATGCACCCAGTAATGATCCCACAATTTTGTGTTTCCACTGAGAGCATTAGGAGGCCAGCTGGGGGGGGAGGGGATGTGAGGTGGGGAGGGAATCAGGTTAAACAGGGAGATGAGAGGAATGGGAGGTACTGAACAGGAAAACAATTAATTCATATCAACACAGTGCTAGGAAATCACACCTTCCACCCTATAGACTACCCTTACATTAATGCAAAAAGCTAGGTGATTGCTCTGCTCTCCTAACAAAATTTGTGATGCTCTACACTTCTAGGCAATTTGCAATATTAATTCTCTTAATATATTTAGTTTTCTCTTTGACAAATAAGGAGCTCTGAAAAGGTGTTATAAAGAAAAATTACATTCTGCTTAATGTGAGAGGTTTTTTCATATAAGTACACATTCAATTTATAATGACCTTTGCTGGAACTTTTAGAGGTAGTGCTGTACTACCTCTTACAGGTAGTACACTGCAAAGGCATCTAAGTAAAATAAAATATTAGCAGTTGGTCTGGTGTCTGCTGTCCCCTTCATCCTTTCAGTAAAGTATTTGAATCTTCTGACCCCAGAACTGTTATCTGCTTCCATCTGAAGGACTTCAGGTAGGGGACAGATGGGAGCTATCTCTGCATACATGGACTACAAACTCATGGCCAAAAACAGGGCATGAATGTGCGGAGATACTCAGCATCATTCCCACAGGCATGTGTCCCATGGACACATTTTTGAAAACAAGGAATAGTACAGTAGCAGTAGTACAGCTTCCATATGAATACTTAGCCTTTAAATAATCCCAAAATTATGAATCCACAAACAAAACCAAATCCTACTCATTAATAATCAAATCTAAAAGCCACTAGCAGCTACTCTAAATCTATATGAAGGTTCAGAAAGAACAGATAAACACCACCCTGACTTCCCTTTCGCTTCCCAGGTCTTAGCAATGGCACAAAATTCTTCAACGCGGGTCCTTCCCATGGACTGCAGTTCTTCATGAACTGCTCCAGCATGGATCCCTTCCACTGGGTACAGTCCTTCAGGAAGACTGCTCCAGCATGGGTCCCTCAGGGGGTCACAGGTCCTGCCAGCAAACCCGCTCCAGTGTTTTGCTCTCCTGCCTTCACAGGGCACCAGGTCTCATCAGGAGCCTGCTCCACCACAGGCTTCACATGGGGTCACAGCCTCCTTCAGGAATCCATCTGTTCCAGCATGGGGTCCTCCATGGTCTACAGGTGGATACTTGCTTCAGCATGGACCTCCATGTGCTGCAGGGGCACAGCTGCCTCACCATGGTCTGTCTGCACCACGGGCTGCAGGAGAATCTCTGCCCCAACGCCTCAAGCACCTCCTGCTCCTCCTTTTTCACTGACCTTGGTGTCTGAAGGGCTGTACATTCTCACTCTTTTGGCTGTTGCTCCACAGTAACTTTTTTCTTTTCTCTTCTTAACTGTGTTATCCCAGAGGTGCCACCACCATTGCTGATGGGCTCAACCTGGGGAGCAGCAAGTCTGCCACGGAGCCAGCTGGCATTGGCTCTGTTGGACAAGGGGGAAAACTTCTGGAGAAGGTTCTCACAAAATCTGCCTCTGTAGTCTCCTTGCTATCAAAACATGGCCATGCAAACCTAATGCAACTGCTAGGATAAAAGCAACATTTTACTTACCAGACCGTAACACTTATTTCAAGTCACAGAACCATCACACACAGCCACTAAATTGCAAGAACACAGTCCTGCTTTTGCTAAGGGCAGATGTCACCTTGGGGGAGCTATCAAGGGCTCCTCTCCAGACTTGGCATTTCCCAGGGCCAGAAACCCACAGACATAGTTGGTGCTTCACAGACCTTAGTGTCAAGGGCTACACGGCCACACTAGAATGGTTTGACAGCTTTGGGCTTCATAAAATGCCAGGAATCATTTTTTTAATCTCCATCCTCTGAGCAAGGCCACGTCTCAAAACCCATTTTATATCCAGTCATATCTGCCCCATGGGCTGCCAATCAGATAGTTCTGAAGTAAAAGAAAAGGTCATACAACATGATTTTGGCTTCAGTTGAAGTTATTTGTTAATTTAGATCAAATGAGAGGAATGACAACTCTGATTTTATATAATGTTTCCAATCCGTACATACAATTTCTTTAAAATGCACCCATGGGTACCTTTATATTCTTCCAGCAGAGATGCAGCTCTGTACGAGTGGAATTTTAACTTGCTGAGTCTCTCAGGAATTTAGTCTGTAAAAACCAGCAAATATACCCTGAGACTTGTAAAACACCCTAGATGAAAAGCATTCATAAATTGAGCAGCCTTTTCTTCTCTTTTTTTTTTTTTTAAATCAGTGGGCAGTATCGCAACAACAGAAAATCATCCTGATAAAATGGATGATTGAAACAGACAAAATGAGGTGTCAGCAAATAAACTGATGCCAACATAAGCAATCATCAGGTCACATAAGCTGATGCAAGCAGAAAACAAAGAGACTGCAAGTTAGTCCCTATGCAGTAAAACAACTGGTGATATCTTTATTTGTATTTAGAGATCTTTATTAGAGTATCTATTTTAGTCTTGACATGCATTGTTATGACATTATATTGGTTTTGATTGATTGCACCCTTCTCTTTTCATTAAGATGAACCAACACTGACATGCAATGGACTGTCTTTAATGGCAAACAGGTATTTATGGTATCATCAAAAATTACCATCACCGCATAATGTGGTCTTCTTTAATAGCTCATAGCTTGGGGTTTTTTTAATACAGTCTGTTAGGGCAAACTAGTTTCAGAGAGAAGAAAGAAATAAAAATGCATCTCCTATAATGAAGTCTGTTGCATCCCAAGGACTAGGTAAAGCCTTACAGGGACTTTTAATGAGAGCATTTAAAAAGGCTCAATTGAGACAATTGCTATCAATTTTACAAGGGTTTTAGCACCTTCATTTTCTTCAGATTAGGAAGGTCCTAAACCCATTACATTGTTAGTTTTAATGACTCCAGTACACACATTTAGCTGGTTTAAGACCAGTACTACTACTTCGTTTGTATCAGCAAGTTAACAAGTCAGAACTGGAGTGCACACAGCTTACTTTCATATTTCAAATTGCAATCATCCTAATTTTAGATATTACTAAGTCATGCTCATCCTTCCTTGCCACATTAGTTCATTCAAAACTTTTACTTTATATCTTTATTCCCTTACCTACGCATGCTGACAGTAGAAAAGTGTTATTAACATAAAAAATGAAGAAAAGACTGTACTCCTTCACATCTACATGTCAATTCACAACATTAAATAGGCCTTTAAAATAAAAGAGTACTTTTTCCCAAAAATCAATTACTAGTGTATAATTTGTTTATATGCTAAATTAAAGTAAAATGAGTCTGAAAAAATATACCTCCTCATATAGTCAAGCTTGAGAGGAATAATTAGATTAGTATGTTTGGCATCTAGTGCTGACTAAACATTAGAAGAGTTACTAGTCACTGTTCCCATTATGAAAACATCTATGAAAAGCAAGTGCCATTAAAACCAAGCCTAATTTTCTTCAGGCATTCAACAAGATAATGAAACAGATAACATAACAGGATTGTATTGTTACTGGTTTTCCCACAGCTTTATTCCTTATGTTTCTGTCAGTGGCTCTATTTATTAGTGTTGTTTATCAAATATATAAAAATATATTTTTTATTTGTGCTTTGATGTAGCAAAGTTGCTACCTTGATTCCAATAAATTGATATGAATTAATCCAGCTTTGCTATGGCACAATTAATTTAATTTGATTCACCATGCTAAAGCTGCAGGATTTTGATTGCCCCTCATAACATGCTGAGTATGCCCAGCATCTCTTAAACCCACCCAGAACCTAATCAATATCTACAGATGAAATATGCTGAAATCAATTTGCAAAAGTCACCACATCTCATATCCTGTCTGATTTCAAGTAATGAATCTGCTCTAAACACTACTACAGGAAACAAGGAGTTTACTTGTGGAGTACCTACCCAATATGAACAAGACTAGAATTTAACTTTATTCCACAAACAAATTTAGCCCAAAAAGAAGATTCTAGTAATACATACTCATTCTTTGGAAATACCTATACCAGCACTGAAAACAGATATTCTTTGAAGTTGTTTTGAGAAGATGAGTGTATCATTATTTGTATTTCCTTGTAGACACATTATGCCCTTGTCGTGGCAGTCAGCTGAAAGACAGGGCAACCAAAGTCAGGCAGAAAATATACAAGGTGAATAACAGGCAAGGAAGAAATGGTTAAATGCGCTTTAGCAGCTGAGCAATTGGAGGGACTAATAAGAGTAATGATCAGATAAATTCCTGACTCAAAATTTATTATAATCTCTTCATAAGTGAAGCTAAAGTTCTGTTAATAAAAAGAGAGGCATTGTAAAATATGAAGTTATACCAATTCTCTGTTTTGCTAGCTGTTAAAGCAAGATGTCAAAAAAAAGAGACCATTATAATTAGCTTCCAATATTGCACTGTATGAATTGTTTTCTAACAGAGAAAAAAGAATAAAAGCAATAGGACACTTTTTCACATGCACTGTTTTCATCAGTTTAATTTTGGCGATAACTTTGTGACTGCTTTACCACACACATGAGCAGTTTAAATCTTACATGGTTCCTTACTTAACACATGCAGGGGTTTTGTGTTTGGTGTCTACACAGAACAAAGCTGCCAGCACTAGAATCAGAAAGACTTACCAGGCCTGATTCCTTGCAGTCATATAGCTTCTGTCATTTCACTGACTTCAGCTTTGCTTAACTGATACCTATAATATAAATATTATATATAAACCTAAAAATACCTAAAGAATCAGAGTATTTTGACTGAAATGTCAGGCACTGCATAAAAGCATCAAACTATATCAAATTCACAACACAGAGACTTGGTTGTGACTTGTGCAGTCACTAAGATGTGGTTGTCAACTGGTGTATCTCATTTCCAGTACATTAATTAAGGGAGATGTTTTCCTCCATTGTCTCATCTCTATTTTCCATTTAAGTGAAGTTTTATTTTTTTCTTCTAACCTTGAGAAGGGGACACTGAGAAAGGAAACAAAATTCACATTGCCATAATTGCAAAACTCTCATTTAAAGCACAACTTGGATTTAATTAAATTCTTTCGTTCTTGTGTATAGTTTCATTTATTCAGAAACTCTAGCCTCTCTGTTAGCTCCAGCCAACTCTTTATATTCTAACCTTACAACAGGAGTAAATCTTTAAAAAAAGCTTCAAAGGCTACACAACCTAACACAAACCCACATCCTTAATACATCATTATTTACAGGAAAAGTAGTGGAGAAATAACTGTTTTGGAGTCAGCCTCTTAACTTTATGAACTGCTAGGCTTTTTTAGAGGACAGAGAAAACTCCACGAAAGTCTTGTATTTATATCTCTCTTCCTAACAACTCATCACCAATGAAAAAAAAAGCTTTTTGGGAAACCATGCACACAAGGTCTTCCAGGCAAAGTGCCCATGAACTGCTAGAGCCCCTGAAATGCTGCTAAATCAGAGCACATAGTTGGTCATCAGAAACTAAGTGACTTAACTTTCTAAAAAAATTAGCATTTTTTGCTGTCAATAAAACCATTTTTTCTTGTGTTTTAAAGACATAGGACTCTTCACAGAAATACAACAGAGCTAGTGATTTTCCCTTCTTCACCTCATTACACAAAAGAAAAACTAGATCTTGATTCTGGATCTTGCCTTTATATGGTAACTAAATGAGATCACACATGTGCTGCATTTTTTGTTTTAATTAGGGACAGATTTTGGGTTTGTCTGAAAGAAAAAAAAGCATCTAATTTAACATGAGCTGGACCAGTATCACTGTAGTTGATATGGTCCACTTCAATGAAAACATTTCTCCTAGAATTTGATGAGACAAGAAAGTTCTCTGCAAGATCTCTCCCTTTGACAAACATTTCTCTGCATACTGATTATTTTTTTCCATTCCCACCCCACCCCCTTGCAAGTCCTAAAGCTATACACAAGACTTTTGAGGCAGTAGGTTACCAAGGTAACTCATGCAGTTTATCATTATATAGATCTCATTACTAAAAGATTGATTTTGGATGAACAGTAATCTTGTAGCAGCGTGAGCTGATGGATCACTTTCTTTTAAGCTGCTAAAGACTAGGGAAGCCTAAGCATATGATTCTGTTTTGGGTGGAATGAGTTGAGGAAATGGCTCCATAAATATATTCTCGGTTTCCCTTGCCCACATTGTACCTGTACATGGGTTTCTGCTACCTGGATCCTACCTCCCTCAAGATAGCAACTTCACTGATTCAAAAAAAGAAAGGGGAAAATCAAGAACTTACAGACAGTGGCAGCAGAACCCTTGGGGTATAGCCAAGGTGAAACTCAGATCTCTGAAGACCACAACAAGGCAATTCCAGTTTTTGCAGTCCAAACACTGAATCAACAGCAAAATGGCTAAGTAGCACACATCACTACACTCACATAACCATATCCTGATAGATCAAATTTCATTTAGTTATCCAGTATATAAGTTCATGCTAACTCAAGAGAGACTTACCCATATTAGACATTTAGTGAACATTCTGCTGTGGCTCCAGGCTTTACTTTCACTTGCTTCATACATTGTTAGGACCACTTACCTTCCTGGTTTTCATTAACTTAGCTGAAGCAGACTTTTATTCCAGTTTTTGCCCCTTTTCTTTATGCATTTAATATCTGAACCTTTCTCTTGCCAGAGCATCCAGTACTCAGAAAGACACCCTGGCCAGGCAAGAGCCTGAAAATCCTCAGGTCACTCAAAGACCTCCGAAGTTTGCCCAGTCTGGTCCTAAATACTGTAGCTCAAAGCTCAGACAGAGGCCCTGTGGGCAGCCACTGCACAGCAGACACCCATTAGCAACGTGTATAATGTTGTAGTGTACTAGAGCCACATGTTAATGCTTCCTACTAAGGGACCTGAAGCAGCTGTTCAAGAATACTAAAAAGGCTGAAAATAGAAAGAAGAGTACAAATTACATGTTTACTTGAAGCAGGAAAAGCAAAGTGCTCTGCTGTGTGCTTGACTGCAAGGTCCAAAGGGTGGAAGAGCTGCGCACACTCATCAATACCAAGCACTGTTTGCTTCCTTTGAAGAAAGGAAGCGTGCAGAAGAAATCCAGACCATCAAAAGGACCTCAAGAGAGGAGTAACAGTGCTGCTTGTAGACCATTCTGTTTCCCAAGTGCCAAGTGAAAGGTTCCAGAACTGAGCAAAGAAACAAGTCACTACCAGCCTGGTACCATAGTGGCTCTGTAAGCCTTCCTAGTCTCCATTCATCTATCCTTTCTGGATGCGTGAGAACCAAGTGCAACACATTTTGCTAACAAGGATGTCATTCAAAATGGATTTTAATATAGAGAAAAACTTTGATTATGAGTAAACGCATTTTTCTTGGTTATAAAATACAGCAGCATGGGCAAGTACTGTTAATAGATATGTCATGAAAAGGAAAAATGTGTTTGCAAAAAAAACTGCTGTGGAACTCAATATGACTACATTACTGTAAAAGCTGTGGAGAAAAGGCCAATTCCAAGTTCATCCAGGATTATAAAAATTTTTAAGCTGCATGAAGGTGGACATATTTACTTGAAAATACTTGCAAGAATTGAACAAAATGGCTTTCAAGAAAAATACGGACAATGGTGTATTTTCTCTTAATAAACATTTTCTTAATAAACATTTATCCCCTTGGGCATAAATTAAGTACGTTATATGACCTTCTGGAATAATACATGTCTGCCAACCATTCATTAGTAGGTTATTAGGCTGATCAAACAAAAAATACTGTGGATGTTTTTGCGTATTTACATTCATTGCTCCTCAGCACATCAGCTTATCCTGGTAGTGGTGAAATTAGTAAGAGGTTTAACACTGACTTTTACAGGATTACCTCAGGCTAAGAGCATATGAACTTAGGCCTGGTATGAAGTTCTGTGTAACTCTTAAACTACACTAACACCTTCACTGAAAAATCTTTTTTAATGCAGTTAGATGAGAATGCAATGCCGCTCTGTTTCTGGCAAAAAAGTATCATTACACTGTCTCAAGAAAAGGAAGCTTGCCAACAGCATGGTGCTTGGAGATCTAACGGTGATGGAAGAAAGAATCATTATCCTAAAAGAATAGATCAAGATTCAGTAAGAGACCAGTTAGATACTTAAAAATAGAGTTCAAATGTAAACATAGAGCAATCATTAGGCAAAGACGAATGGGAAAGTCATTTGTTTTTGAGATTGGAGGCGGGAGGCTTTCCCATGTGGAAAACACGGTAGGAGGTTGATTAGAGAAGCATCATGTCAGGAATTATGAGCTCTCTGACATTGCTGTCTACACCTTACAAAAGGTGTTGTGAGGAACAATGATGAAATGAGCTGTACATCATTATCATTTCCTAAAAAGGTTACTTAGCACTGAGGGCAGGTCATCACTCTAGTGGATTCAGAGCCTCGTGAGAAAAAGCTTTATTATAAAGACACTACAGTTCACTGATACAGGACTATATATTACAGTTCTTGTGATGTTTTGTCCTGCCTACTCCTGCCCGTATTTCTGGCTTTGTGTACCTTTGTGTGCCACTGGAGTGACCAAAAAATATGCAAGAGCTCTTTTTGCACCTCACCTTTTCAAAATTCTTTGTGGAAGACATTCTTTAAACTAATTTCCGCACATTTCCTCCTCATCCAAAAACTTTAAGGCAAGAGCAGCACATTATAAATCCAGGAGGTAAATTTTTGAGTGTTAAAAACAAGCATTTTGAAATGGAAAACAAGAAAACAAACGTAACCATTATATTAGTGCACCTACTTCAGCACTAATATGCACAAGTTCACTTATGTGAACATATTCAGGAAACAACAAAGAGGATTAGATATTTAAACAATAACTAAGAAAATTCTTGATAAACCAAGAGAGCAAAAAATTAAAGAATGCAAATGGCACAGGGTTCCATAGCCTACCATAGGAGATTGGAAAAACAAAATAAACTCCCAAATTAATATAATTTTTCATATTCTAATATGTAACATTCACAGAACATGTAGGAATTAATTTACTCAAAAAACCAGCATGCACCTGCAGCAACACATCCCTCTGAACACATGGAGATGCTTGACTAAGCAGCAAAAAGAATCTTCTTCAGAAATGCTGATGATGAGCTGATGTGCGGATTTTGCAGTGGATTCCCAGAACTCATAGATCCAGATTCTCCAAGTCTATTCCACTCACAGAATCTGGCACATAAACCCAGTTGAGACAAAGTTCACACTTCTGGCATGGGGTCAAAGACAAGGCAAGGCAAGGCATCTGTATGGGCTCAGCTTCCCCCTGTGAAGGACGCTGGGGATGAGAGGAGCAGCAAGAGTAGGACTGCTTATCCTGTGGGAGAGTTTTACCTAGGGATGGAGACAGTCCCAGATGCACAGACAGTCTGATGCTGAGCTGATGGAACATGCTGTCAGTGCTGACTCTGAGTCCATTACTGGTGACACCTCAACAACTTGTCACAGGAACCTCCTACAGAAAACGTGCTAACTCTGGGTGAGAACATCCATTTGAAAACTAATCCACAGCATTTTCTATCACATTTCTGCACTAGGTCTGATGCTAATCTTACATCCTTCTTGCTGCTGTTAACAAGCATTAACAAGAAGTTAACAGCTTCAGACTTACATCCTTTGTAGTTTTTTCACACCACCATTCTGTATTTCCTCCACAAAAAAACCTCTCCAAGGAAGAAATATATTTGTTAATTGTCTCCATGAGATGGTACTCAAAGTACAGTAATGGCTTTATACAGAGTCCAAACGCCAGATTAAGTGTAGGGCAGTGTTTTAGTAGTGAATCTTGCAGGTAAAACATCACCAATTGCTACAGAACAAAACAAACTGCAAAAGCTAACACCAATCTTTAACATATACAGCCAATAAAAAAGAGCATGGCACAGATCAGACAAATTAGTATCAAGAACAGATGAATCAATATCATGACTTGCAAATGTTAACAGATATAAACCCCTTCTAATATGCTCTGGCAAGCCTCTTATCATCTCCAACTGCTCGAGTCCCTGTTCAGCCACCAGAAAGGACTGTCATGGTTTAACCCTGGCCAGCAACTAAGTGCCACACAGCTGCTGCTCGCTCCCTCACCAGAGCATCGTGGAGAAAAGTGAAAAATTAGTTTTAAAACTAGTAGTCAAATAATTTTCCAGCATGATGAGCTGGTATGCTTTGACTGAAGCCTACTACACATACCTTGTGTTACTCCATGCGGCACCTTGCTCTGGGACAGCTTTATTTTGTACAGAATCTGCATCCAAGTACTTCACAGCCTTAAAGAATACACGCTGGTGCAGCTGCACCCATTTCTATTTGCCTGCCAGTTGGCCAGGAGGCACAGACCAGGCAGAATGTTGTGCTTTAAAGATTTCTTACCCCTTACCAGCCTAGGCACCATAAAACATTTATAGACTATTTTGGGCAGCATTTCATTGCAAATTCCATATGCTTAGCTGAACTATTCAATGCCCAGAATGACAATAAAGAGAAGATTACATTTGAATGCACCATGTAGCAAGTATTCCACCTTTTAGCTGCTACAGCCCATTATCTCCTAAAATAAACAACACACAGCTGGCTCGCTCTATCAGCTGAGTTCCACAGTATTAGACACCTCTGTGCAGCCTACGGGTGGCTCAAACATCTACTCCAGGGTACAGTCTCATCTCCATTCACCGATATTTGCAGAAGAGAATAGAGCCTGAAGGGTTGAAGTTCTTCAGTATGTTGTGTAACGCAAAGGGAAAGAAGAAAGGCAGCTACAGATCCTTTCCTCAAGCAAAATGTATGGTCTTGCTTTTAGTTACAGACATAGCCACATTGTTGCGCTGTATTTCCCCACTCCTTTTCCTACTTAGTGTCTGTCCTTCCCATACTGTTCTCTCTTCCCTGCCCCTGGTCCTGGCCACTCTCTCGGGTTTTTCCCATTGGTTCTGGTACCCCAACTCCGCCCATGTGCCGTCCCTGCACCCTGAAACCAGTAGTCTACGTGCTCTCCCCACCCCCCTCGTCCCCCCATAAAACCCAAAACGGGCTGCCAGGTGCTCTGTCTGCCTCTGGGAAGTTGTTCGTTGCCATGTGATTAAAGTCGTGTGGTCCCCATGCAGAGACCCTTCTCTCCTCCTTTATCGCCCCCGTGTTGTGCAGCCGGCAGCCAGCCGGAGCAAGAGCGTGGGGCCGCCCGGGAGGGCTCCGGGAAGCGGAACAGCCGCTCTCTCCCCGATGCCGCCCCGCAGCGCTCTCCGGGAAGGTTGCGGCTTGCCATGCCAACACAGGAACTACAGACCGCAACACCACATGATGATGATGCACTTAAAATAAAAAAAGAAAATTCTTACTAGTATTTGACGGAAATAAATAAAAACAGCGTCTGATCTCCAGAATTATTTGATGCATACTGAAGGGAAAGAGCCCTTTATTATGGAAAACCCTTTAAAATAGTTTGTCCTTATATGCCATCACAAATTAACAAGGAGACTGAAGTATGATATGTAACTTCAGGACATGCAGTAACTCATTTCTTTTGCACCACCATGCATTTGTTCTTGCATATATGGCCCAGCAAAGTGAGAGAGCAATGTTGTCTATGAGTTTAGCTCTGCAGGGACGGACAGTGCAGACTGGCTCAGAAGAAGAAAGTGTCAGCTAATTCAATGGGCTTAATGTCTCCCTCTTACCTCCCTTGCAAATGAAACTGTGTCTGCCATTTTAAGCTGTGGGTAACCAGTCTAGAGGAAAGGATGACCTTTTAGAGGCTACTACAATATTTAGGACCCTAAAGCAGCTCATTGGATCAGCAGCCTAGTGATAAAGTAGTTCAGATAATCTCAGCTACATCCAGCAATGAGCTCTGGCCAAATGTCAGAGCATTTAGTCTGCTCTGACTAAAACTGGCCAGGCACCAGCCTTGAACAACAGCTCCAGCACAAACAGAGCTTCACACTGTACTCCAAACGTTTCTCCCTGCTTTTTCTTTGTGTCACTTGACTGGAAAATTTGCAATCTATGCAATTTTAAAGAGTTTGAGGGTTTTTTGCCTAGGACTTAAACATTAAATTGTCCTCTTGAGATCTATTTTATATCACTGCATACACCCTTCTTTTGTTCGCTATTCACAGCTTATAAAGTCTACTAATGTATACTTTAAATACAGAGCAATCACACGTTTTTCTTCTCATTTCCCTTCCCACTTTCTGCCTGTTTTAGAGCCGAAAGACAGCACCTTTTGCATTAAATCATGACCAGGCCATTAACATTAGGGAACCTTTCTCATTAAAAAGGCAATATATATTGACATGCGAACACTGAACTCCCAAAAGCTTTTTTTCCAACACTTCATTAACATTTTTCACTACTGAACCATTATACCCTCCCAGAGTATGTCTTTATTGTCCCATTTCCTCAGCGTACCACTAATGACACAACAAAAGGAGAGGAGGCAATGGCAGATAAATCAGCCCAACTTCCCATCGGGTTTCCCTTCCACACTCCTGCCATCTGTGCTGGCTGCCACAGCACTACATATGCTTGAAGACAATAGCACGGGGGTCACACTCCACACTCCAGCCACTCGCGTCTGCTGCTGTCATTGTCACAGTCCAGTACTTCTGCTGTTTGCCTTCACATGTGCTTCTGCAGGGACAGCTTCCAGTCACCTCAACTGGGGCCACACAGCTGAGCTCCCAGCATTACACAGGCCCTTCTCCTCAGGAAAACTGGGGACTCATCCCTTGGTTTGTACCAAGTAATTTACAAAACACGGATTTCAAGACTTGAGAAGCAACATGTTGTACTGTGAATGGCCTGTTTACTCACAAGAAATTCCCGATACAAGATTATCATATAAATAAACTTTTTTTGGAAAAAAAAAAGAAAAAAAAAAAAGAAGAGGTATTTTTAAAGAAATAAATAAGCAGGAAGCTTAAATCATAAAAAAGGTTAAGAATATGTGAACACTTCTTTCTGGTAGATTAATATCAGCAAAAGACAGAATCAAATATTGATCTATATTTCTGGATTAGCTTTCTGAGGTGTGCAACCACCTTTTCACAGCTGTGAACACAGCACTGCAAAAAATTGATCATCACTCACTTTGCAATCCGAACTGCATGAATCATTAATAGCTGACTTGTTAATTAAATACAGAATTCTAGATTAGTCCTGCCTTTTTAAGAACACCATTAATAAACCTGTTTTTCAATTTAGGAAACATCATCTGGGCATAGAGTAGCCATTGTAATATTCCTGCCTAAGTACAATATTTCATTCATTACCTTGACAGGTCACATCAGTTAGGCTATCCACAAGAATAAATTTCATCAGCTTGCAAATGCTATCTCTGTGTCCACGCAGAAGCCCCACATGCACAATGCCTCCTGTAAATCTCACATCAGCATTTTCATAAACCAGTGGGCACACAGAAGAACCTTACAAACAAGGGAACTGCAATAGGTTTTCTCATTTATTACTGGGCACCACACAAAATGACTGTTTAGTTGAAGAAGTCTCTTCTTCCCATTTTCTATTCTTCAGTCACTTGCAGCGTACGCAAAATGGAAAAATCACTTTTCTCCACATATTCAGTAAGGAACCCAAACAAGTTAAGTACACCTCTGTTCTTAATCCTTTCATATTGCATATCACAATATGAACATGTGTGTTGTACAAAATAGTGCATCTGTGTCTCATTTCTGATTTATCATTAACACTGATACAATCTATCCTTGTCTTCCCTCAAGTATGGCATCCATGGCGAGCACTTGTTCTTTCACAAGACAGCAAGCAAATGCTCCTGGTAAAACTACTTGAGAAGCCCTCAGAAAATTGACAGCTAAAAAGGGGTTATTTTTTGAAAGTTTCTGCAAAACATCTCATGCAATCAAATTCACTAACACTTATTTGCTAGATATACATGTACATCTTTTATATATACATATATACATGCACAAACAGAAGCATCCTTCAAAATTTAAAAATATTAATTTAGGGACTGCCAGACTGAACACATGATGATTAAATGACTAGCACTCTGAAATGCTGAGGTAGCAATACTGCTAAAATACCTGCTGAGATTCAACTCTGGCTTCATTAAGCAGATAAAGTCATCGCTGTGGAAGTGCAAGATTGTCTTTTTGGCTAATGCTTAATCAGACTTCAAGTATGTATTGCTAATAACTGTGAATAATAAATTAATTCAAAGACTGGTTCTTACATGCATATAGAAGACTGGTGAATGGCTGCTAAGAGGTCTGTTCTAGAGAAAGTAAATCTCCTGTGCACATTTACTAAGTGCATTTATTCATTCTCACAAATCCTTAATGAGAACTTCACTATTTTCTGTTTTAAGTATACACAAAAGGAAATTTTAGAAAACAGTGACTTACGAAACAAAGCAGAGACCGAATAAAGAAGAGACACAGCTCCTCTTTTGTTCACACCGTTTCTAAGGAGTGCAATTGATCCACTGTCAGTGGTGCTTTTCTAATGCATGTTTCTGCATAAACAAGACAGTTATTTTAGAGCAAACCTGTGGTATTTTAAGAGATTTACTTTGCCTCCTCTTCTGAGGATAAAATTTCTCACCTACAAAATGTGTATGACCAAAATTCTGTCTTTGAGAACTTCTGGTATGACAGCTTTGGTAGCAATATCTTACCTATGAACCCAACTCCTGCACCTTCAGTAATAAGGTCGTTTTGCCACCCCTCTGCCAAACCTATTTTAGTAAGTTGTCTATTCTCCTTTACCCCCAGAACACATCATCAGAACAAAAAACAAAACACAGATGTATAACAACTATAATGTCCACATCTAATGCTCTAAATGTGAATTGTGCAAAGGTATGGTGAGCTACCTGGAAGGCAGAAGCAAGGAACCCATCTTAATTCTGCATAAGATATGGGGTTTTTTTTTCTTCCAAGTGGTTCTTTATACTTTTAAACCAAACAGAAAATTTGAGAGTCTATAACAAAAAATATTTACTCAATTTCAGTGCACTCCTACAAGATTTCTGATGTAGAGAATTACTATATTTATACTACATTTATTACTAATAAACAGTACCATTTATTATATTAGTATTACAGTAAATGTGTTTTTGAGATCCTGCCTTTGCTTCTGCAAATTGGTATGACAGCACTGATTTACCCTGGAGCTACATCAAATTACACCAGGAACAGTGTAATTCACTCTAGATTTGCAGAGCTGATACACAGAATCAGACAATCAGTTAGGCTGGAAAAGACCTCTGAGATCATCGACTCCAGTCTGTGACTGAACATCACCACATCACTTAGACCACGGCACTGAGTGCCACATCCAGTCTTTCCTTAAACACCTCCAGGGAGGGTGACTTCCCACCTCCCTGGGTAGCCCATTCCAATGGAAGGGTGATAACCCTTCCTGAGAAGAAACTCCTCCTGATGTCCCACCTAAACCTCCCCTGGTGCAGCTTGAGACTGTGTCCTCTTGTCCTGTCACTGGCTGCCTGGGAGAAGAGGCTGACCCCACCTGGCTACAGCCTCCTTTCAGGTATTTATAGGGAGCAACAAGGCCAGCCCCAAGCCTCCTTTCGTCCAGGCTGAACACCCCCAGCTCCCTCAGCAGCTCCTCACAGGATATGTGCTCCAGACCCTTCACAACCTTCGCTGCCCTTCTCTGGGCAGAGATAAATAGTATTTACCTTGCAACCAAACTGAGAATGAAAGGCTTAATCCCATCATTAGCACAAGAAGAAAATCGGGGAAGTAAACCTCTACAGCTCAAAATCTGGTCAAAACAGAGCCAGCTGTCACTAGAAGTCAAGGCCATAAGGCTGTGAAAGCCAGTTCAGTCTGTGGTGTTTGCAATTGTTCATACACGTTTTTGTCAACTCCACTGGTTTTAGCAGTACAGGGGAATGTGTGCATGAAACAAAGACAGGAAAAGGGGGAAATCTGGTGATTAGAATATTAATATGGGCGTTATAGAATATTAATAACTACATAAAAAGGGATACTTTCCCCTCAAATGAAGAGGTTTTGTCACAGAACTCTGCAGTTCATCTTATTTTAATGGATTTTGTTTGCTACTTTCTATTGTATAGTAGTTCATGAAACAGTTCATAAAGTCCTCTGGCAGAAATTAACTGCATTTGTTGTGTTACAGTGGTTGCAATTAAAAAGGCAGTATTTTCACACTGGTACAAAATAAAGTATTAAACTATAAACTGCAGTCTTCTTTGTGCTTAGAGAAGAATGAAGATTTTGCAGATATCTTATTTAATGAGGGAGAAATCTTTGCTTCTTTTGAATTACTTTAAATAAATGCAATTTTCTTCATTTAAAAGACACCGAATAAATTATACTAGTGATGTGCTTTTTAGATTAAATTAATCTAAACTCAATTAATATATATTCACAGACAATATAATAGACTAAATCAAGATCAGTGTGATGTCCCTTAAAGGATGAGTAATTTTTAGCTGCAATATATGCAAAAACACAGGCTTAGAGAAAATTTTTCTTGACCACATAGCTGAGGTTCCCATTTATTCTGAAACCATTACACATAATGCCTTAAATCTCAGACTGTAGCAAGAAAAATAGCCTTTTTTCCAGAACAACGTTTTAGTGCTGCACACCAATTTCTCACACAATTTGTATATGTACTAACACACTGCTTCAAGGGGAAAAAATGCATTAAACACATATGTCCATGAAGATGCAAGAGCATTTCAGCTGCACTATATTCAGTGCCAGAGATTATAGTTCCTACTTTGCCTACAGAGGTTGCAGTTTGGAGGATTGTTTCAATTGCAAAACAAGCCCTTAATCAGTTTGTCTTGCCAATTGATAAATTTTTTGCCTTAAGCTATTTTACCTGGGGTTTTTTGTCACATGATCATATGCACAATGCATTTAGTTTTGCTATACTTTCTTAAATTAATTTTATTCCTTTTTCAAATAAACTTGCCACCTGTCCCCCATACCTATTTTAAGAAACTGCCTATTCTCTTTACCACCCAAACACATCACCATAAAAAGAGACAGATGCCCAAGCGTTAATCCATAATTTCCACATTCAGTGCTCTAAATGTGAATTATGTAAAAGTATGGCGAGTTACCTGGAAGGCAGAAGGAACCTTGTGGTTAAATATGTCACTTATAACCACAATTATTACAATTAATTCTTTAAAAGGTGAGTCCAAAAGTTGAAAGATAGAATAGGCTCAGTACTCAGTCTCCAAAAATGAGAAAAAGAAAAAACCTGCATATACTTCAGTCTATTATTTTCATAAATATTGTAGATCACAAACCATGAAATTTATTAGAGGTCCATAATCTGGCAGTTCAGTTGCAGATTACAGGATTTCATATTTGTGATTTGCTAGTCCATATGCAAATAATTGTATAGGTTGTTGCTGAAGGTTGATGTTGGCCAGCTTTCAGGCATCCATCCAGGCGCTCTCTCACCCTTCCTCCTCAACAGGCACACAATAAGATGGAAAAGATCGTAGATCCTGATAAAGACAGAGAAATCACTCACCAATTACCAGTATGGACAAAACAGACTTGATTTTGGGAAAATTAACTTAAATATTTGCAAAATAGGGTAGAATGGTGAGAAATAAAGACATAAACAAACCCAACCCTTCCTCCCAGGCTCCATTTCCTTCCTTCATTATGACTCTTCTGATTTCTTCCCCCACTCCTGCAGGAAGATTGGGGAATAGAGTTTGTGGTTAGTCTATGGACCACAACCAGTTTCTCTGTGTCACTCCTTCCTCCCGAAACTTTTCAACAGATCCAACTTGAGTTCTCCATAAACGCCTCCAACATGGGTCCTTCTCACAGGCTAAAGGCCCGTGTGGGCCCCTCACTGGCTGCAGTTCCTTAAGACCGTGTCTGCCCACTCCAGTGTGGGTTTGTCCATGGCTGCAGTCTGGACATCGAGCTGCTCTGGTATGGTTCTGCATGGGCTGCAGGGAAATACCTGCTCCACCATCACTCCTCCCACAGGATGCAGGGAAATGCTTTGTCACTGTGCACTTCCTCCTCCTTCTTCTCTGATCCAGGTGCTTCCAAGGTTGTTTCTCACACCTTTTTCCCCCTCACTGCTGTATTCCCCTTTTTTAAATATATATTTTCATAGAGGCACCACCAGTGCCTGACTGAGGGGCTCAGATGTGGGTATAGAGGGTCTGTGGAGTCAGCTGGAACTATGGTCCTCACAGAGCAGTCCTCTTCTCTTCTCATACCCAACAGCCCTGCAGCCCACCCCTACCAACACCCAGATATCCATACCCAGTGCACTCATTTACTGGCAAATAGGTTGTTTCCATACATCACATCAGACTACTCAATTCCTCAATCTCCCAAAGCAAGAACTTAATGTACAACAGCTACCATTAAGGAAATGGTAATTTCCTAAAAATTTCCTAATTTTCCCATCAGGAAAAACAATGAACTAAGTTCCCAGTGTAACCGAGGACAGCTTTTCCCTGGTGCAACACACTGCTGAGCACTTCAAACAGGACAAAGTTCACAGGCATTGATGTTGGCAAGGTCCATTCTAAGAAAACTCTACACCATGCTTAAACCAGGTGACATTCTATTGACAGTTTTTAGCCTGGAATAAAGACCTTGAAGAAATGTTTTTGTTTGTTTGGAGAACAAAATGTATACAAAATATAAAAATAGATTAACGTATTCGTTGAGGAACTCTAATACATAAATTCATTAGGGAAGCAATAAACATACTGCATAAATTAATTACTTTGTGCTTATCCTCATTAAATGCTATTTAATGAGTTAATAAGCTTGAAAAGCAATGACAAATTGCCAAAGTGCATGCAGAGGGTTTTGTTGTTTTTTTTTTTTAATAAAGCAGCATATCTAACTGAACACTGAAGCTCTGGATACAGGCTGGTAACATCTATGCAAAGTGGTCACTTTATCTTCTAGCCTTCATGAACAAGCACCTTCTTCCATGAGTTGGGAATTTGTCAGGAAAAGCATAAACTTTACAAAGTTCAACTGCTGAAGGTACTTTTACTAAGTTTCAGGAATCACCTCCTCCTTAAAACTGATTTTGTATGAATTAATTTGGTTTACAGGATAACTTCCAGCTTCTTGGGAAATATTAATCAGAAACTATATATATATATATATATGTGTGTGTATATATATATAAAACTGTATGTATATATATATATAACTATATGTGTATATATATATGTCCACGCATGCATATGTACGTGCACACACAGATTTATATACACAGATACACACAGAATAGGAATATATATTTCTACATTTGAGAATTATACTCAAGTCTTTTGTGGCCTCTCAGTGTTTAAGGATGAAGAACACGTAAATGTGTTGCCAGTTACACACTGGAAAGAGGCCGGGCAGCACTGGAGGAAGTCATATCCAACACCAATAAATACTTTAAATTTTATGATGGGGTACAAGTGCTCCAGCATTAACTGAGCTGTGTTATTAGCATGCTATGGAAGACTTAAATGGTGGCTCCATTTGTCATGTCACAGATATACACTGCTTATGCTCTCATTTTCTGCAGCACAAAGGCTCAAAGTCATGTGTTCTACCTTGTGATTTAAACAAAACAAAACAAAAAAAAAAAGCCACACATACACATTTTTCATGTGCTCTCTTCTCGTGCCAAAATTGAGAGAAGATGGCAAACTGCATCCCAGAATACATTAGTCATATTGATATTATAAATGCTTTTATTTTAAGGTAAAATATAACATCTTCAAATCTTATGCAGCATCAGTGCATTAACTAAGCATGGTTCAGTGAATGTTTCAAAACACAGTCCTCTCACCTTCCCAGGACATCCACAATCTACAGTGAAACGACCAGTGCTACCTTGATGAAATATTCAAAGCAATCTTTGGCCATTACATGAGCAAACATCTCCCAGATAACCTTGGGATATTAATCCAATTTTTCAACTCTTAAATGGTTTTTTTTTAACGCCTTAGAACTTACTTACAGCAAAGGAATCTAATTCCTCTTTGTAGGGACAGTAAACAGATAAAGTAGTATTCTGAACAAAGACTGTAAGTCCCTTTCAGGGATTCTCACTCCTTGGATTATGCTCCTTTTCCCAGGATATTAGTGTGCTTAATTCCTGATTTGTTGAGAATCATGAGCAATATCTAGCAAATTTCAATGCCTATGATTACATACATACACACACCAAAAAAAACCCCAAACATCAAAGCATTTTTCAGTATCCTCCAGCATGACGAATCCACACAAGTAAGATCTCAGTATCAGTCGTCAGCATAAGAACACTTTCGAAACAAAATCCAGAGGAAATCAGCAACCAAAGCAGCATCAGGGAAAGCTACAGCATTAATCTTACATCAGATAAAATACTTTGCATTGCTACGACAGCATGACATCCTATTAACCCCACAAAAAGAAGTACAATTCTCAAGAAGGCATGTGCTGATAGTGGACAGCTACCAGAATTTCTTCCCTTAGAAGTAAATAACTCTGTAGCCTGATGTTTAAGCAAACCTTCAACTATTTTAAAACCTAGTTTTAAAAACCTCTGCAAACAAAACCATGTCCATCAATCACACTAAGTCTTTAGACGTTTTCAATTGATTTTGGTCACTCAAGACTAATTCACAAAGGATTCGGAAGCCAGAGCGCAGTTAAATGCCATCTCCATGATTGGATAAAAATGTGTATTAAACAAATCAAGACATACTCATGTTACAAACAGGTCCTCAAGAGTTTTGCGCTGACACTTAGGCAATAAGAGAGCTAATGAGAACAGCTATATTCTGCTCAGCACTGTTTAGGACACTAACAAATTAACTTTAGATGATTTGTCATCAAGTCCCTGCAGGAAGAAGTCACACTATTTAAGGGGGAAGAAGACAGACAGCACACTCATCTACGGAAATCCTCGATCCCAGGCTAACAACTGGGATAATAGTAAAAATGATACTAGAAATAACATTTAACAGGGAATAATTTTAACCATTTATCTCAGTAATAATCATGTATTTTTAATTTACGGATAGGCACTTTAACCTTCATTCATGTCTTCCTTTTCAGCAGTCATGATAGTACTTTAGAAGAACAGTTTGAAAAGGAATTTAAATGCCATTTGAAACAGAAGAACTACAACTGGTTGCTTCCCAAATTTTCATTAAAAAAGCCAACGGAACCACAAAATGAAAACGGGGTGGTGAGGAATGAGAATGTTTGGGGCTTTTTTTTTTTTTTCTGTTTTCCTTTAATATATCTTATTATCTCACTTCTGAACCATTGTGTCTGTGGAAGAGAAGAGGAAAGGTCATCAGTAGCCAGTGGCAGCACCAGCTGGGAGCTGGAAATGGCGCTTGTAGTTTTCAGCTGTCAAATGTTGGCTGAAATTTAGTAAGTGCCAGTATGAAATGATCTGCAAATCTGTAGCTTTTTTAAAATTAGCAAGAAAAAACAAAGGATTTTGAGAAAGCAATTTGAAGTCTGTTGTATTATTACAGTTACGCATAAAGTATTGTAAGTTATTCAGTCTCACTGGTTCCTAGGTTAGCAGAACTCCCACCCATGCTCTGTGCTTAAACACCAAAGCAAAACAGCATTCTGTATCATGCTTGATCCATTCCCTCCCAAATGCCCTGATTTCTTTTCTCTATGGCTGCAAAGTTTTTGTGAAAGTAGACATCATCAATAAAAGGAGACTAAATAATGTATTTACTCTTTCAGTGGTATCCATGACCTGTCGATGTCTTACCAACAATGAATGAAGACTAAAATGTAGAAACAATACAGGAAAGATGCAGGAATCAGCAAGTAGCTGATTGTGTAGCAAAACTACACAAATATTTTCTGGCTTAGGGTTCAGTCTCATGTTTTATATACCAAACTGTAACTTTTGTGAAAGAGATGTGTCTTTCTCAAGCAGCAGGCTCTGTGTGAGAACTGTGTGTGTTTGAAATGAGAAGGAATTCACATATGGGCACCCAGCCTATTAGTAGGACCTAAAAAAAAAAAAAGAGGATATGTTTCCTCCACAACTGTGAGTTCAGCAAATAGGCTGCCATAGCAGCCACAACACTGCTGTCCTTTCTGAGAAGATGAGCTAACATTTAAGCATGGAAGACACCCAGGCCCACCCTTAGGCATTCCAAAGTGCCAGCCTATTTAATCAGCACTGATTAAAACCTTTTGGAATGCACACAGCCAGCCTACCAGTGCCACCACACTCCCATCACCTCATAGTGGCCTCTCAAACATTCTCATCCCCAGTGTGGAAGAGGATGCTTGCATTGAGTCAAGAGCCAAGGGTAGATGACATAAGTGCCTATGCTTGTCTTTGTGTGTATATTTTTTGGATTTCTAGACCAGACAACTGGTGCAAACAGCTACAGTACACTGCTGTGGTCCATCACCCTCATCGTGCATCACAAACGAGACCAGACAAATTTACCTGCTATGCAGTCACTATATTACATGAATGGGTATGGCCATGCATGACTTGACACACCTGCAGGCAACCTGAAATACTGAATAACTGGCTTTGGAAAATGGACCAACATTTTCCTTTTGTCCTGTTTCCAGGACACAGTATGTTCTGTGGTACTTGCTCTTGAATTGCTGACAAATTCAGTCCTACTCACTGGAACTGAACTGACTTTTTAAAATCCTATGGATTTTACTTAAATTACAGTATTTAAAATATTAATACCTAGCTAGTATAATGATGGCTTATTATATAAAACAGAAAAGCAGAAATGGAATGTGTTCTTAGCTAATGAAACTCCTCTGACTTAAATTTTGGTTTCTATCTTATTTGTCGCTGTGGACACTATCCAATTCCCCCTCACTCTTCTCTCATCTGATAGACTGAAAGTTTTTTGAGAGAAGGGACTGCCATTTGTTGTATGTCTGTAAAGGACCTAGGCCACCAAAGCCAAAAGGATTTGAAATGCTTTTGCATTTCAATGTCCACATCAAATAATGAGGACCTTTGCTTTTTCTAGCAGACACAATATGCAGTAGCTGTATTAAAACTAGTAATGAGAAGACATTTTGGAAGTGGTGTTTACCATTCTTGGAAAAGTATATAAAGAACATAGTAAAACCACCTCACTCTGCCCTCTTGCACTGTTGGCAACTAGATTAATTACTGATCAGGTATTCAGGTCCACTGGAACATGACTTCCCTCTGGCCCATGGGGTGCTTCAGCAGCAGCAGCGGATACCGCAGCCAGCAGGACGCTGCCCAGCTGCTGTGGGCTCTCCCTTTGCGTGCCCAGGATTCCTTTTTCTGCAGCAACTGCACAGTTCCCCTAATCCAGTGCCTTTAATTAAAGCTTTGTAAGGGAAATGTAACATCAACCTCAGACATCCTCTGTTTGACTAAAAGTTGAGAGAATATGTTGGGGGGACATCACCAATGCAAAAGCTACCAGTCCTGTACCGAGATATAAAATTTCATATCTTTTGGAGGAAAAAAAAAAAACAAACCAACAAACAAAAAAACAACAACAAACCCTCGGGATTCTGGAAGGAAATAGCTGCAGTAAGTATTAATTCACACATAAATTCAGGAAGCCTGATTAGCAGTTACACCAATAGATCAAACACACAAAAATTTCACCCTCTGGATGAAAGTTACCATGAGCCAGCCTTAAGTCACTGACATAGGATTTCCCACCCTGATGAACAATTTTGGTCTCAAGGCACTGGCTGTCTATTACACTGCCCTGAAGGTCCTGTGTGCTGTTTGTGTACAGATTTCCTTTCACACGGGGAGAAAGAATATGTCTGGAAGCATGGAAAAGATTATTACATACCAAAATCCAAGTTGATACAGAATTGGAGTAAAACTTCTGATTGCTGTCACCATCCACTTACCCCTCTGCATATTAAGGTGTGGTCATCACCAGGGCTAGGGTCTCTTTATTGGTAGTGCTCATATTAAAGCCCAGCTAGATCTGACACTCAGGAGTGCTTCCAAGACCTTTGTATCACAGGCATGAGGGGTTAGCTAAAGGCAGAAGACCTCCTGTGAGAGTGCTAGAGAAATGTCCCAGGCAGAGGAAGGCAAACTTGGCAGGGTCTGTGCCCATACTGTTGGTCCAGAGCAGACCCTGAAGGAAATTAGTCAGCCAACAATGCCTTACTTGCCCCCTTGCCCCTCTTCACAAGGAACTACTTCTCCATCGCTAGTAGGGATACTGAATTTATTAGAATATATGCGGTGTGAACAATCAGGAGACTTGAACCTGGGACTAAAGTGAGAGCCAAATTATTTGACGCTAAAACACATTCAGTGAGGAATAGTGAAAGGGGTCAAGGAAGTACCGGGCCACTTGACATCAAAAACAGTATCTGTGGTAGGAAGTAGAAGCAGAGCAGAGTGGCTTGCAGTGTTTTTATATCCTTTCCTTTATATGGCTGTGTTGGCACACTGGGATGTAGACGAGCATGTCCTGCTGGGAAAGGAAGAGATGTGACAGGACTGAGGAATCGTGAGCCCAGTGCACAATCTTGCATGCTGAAGTGGCTCTGACTGTTTTGTATTAAACGCACATGTCCACACTCCCAAGCACACAGCAGCTCTGCCTATGGATGAACCATTTTCTTTTACAAAGACAAATAAGCAAAAGATTAGTTTAAAAGCCTACTACAACTGTTGCACAATAAAAACAACTGACAAGCTTTTAGGCTTAATTGCTTCACCAGTCCAATCAGCGAATAAGGTATTCTGAGCCTGAGAACTTGTTTGTTTCTTTTCCAGCTACATCCATTTAACGAATAAACAGATCTCTCTCTCCAGACCTTATTTATATTATATTACTCCAGAGTGAATATAAAGCTCCCCATCTTCCAAAGTATTAAAAATCTAGCATTTAAAGAGGGAAGATTATGAAGTTTTAATTCTGCAAAACATGAACGAAGGATTAGTCAAATTTATCAATCTCTGGGAAGAACAAGTCTGCTCATCAAAACTGAGACAACACTTGAGAGACATTCTCTGAGGAGAAAACTATTATGACCACCTGGTTGATGGGCCAGGATATTCTCCACCAGGTTCTCTGTCCAACTGAAACACACAAACTACATTGATTACCTGGAAACAAGATACAAGAACACCTTTATCCTTGTAAGGCAATGCTACATTCTAGAGTGGCCTTATGGCTACTCCAACTTGCACCTTATCATCTACGTTTATAAAAAGCTGCCTTGGCTATAAACTGCAAGAGCATACAGCCAGTAAACCCTGGCTACACCCTGAGTCCTCCTCTTCATCCTCTGAAGGCCAAAGATGACTGTGGTGTAAAGTGATTCAAGCATGCCTTCTCCACTAGGTATTATCTGAGCAGAATTTGATCCTACAGATGCACATTCTAAAGCCAGAGTCATCTGGGTTTCAAAAACTGACTATAACTTCTTTTTGGAAAGCACTTGACACATTCTATGTCTTTGCCATCATGTAAAAGTATCATTATTTCCTTATAGACATTGTCTACACAACCTTGTCAAAGAAATAAAGCTTCCTATGAGCACTAGAAGTTAGTGGTTCTGATTTCCTGAAGGGTGAATTTTCCATAAAAAGTCTTGCTCCAGCACTAATTGCAAAATTAGCAAGAAGCTTAAGAGTAATTAGATTGGGGTGTTAAATCACTAATGTTCCTTATATAAAACTCCTAAATAGGACACACTGCATATTTATCTACAATCTAGATCTGACAAACAGCAAAACTTTCCTTTTCTAGGTGACATCCAGGACACTGCCCGGGAAATACTAGGCACTCACAGTACTCCCTTCAGGAAGGCTGGAGCCCTCATTCGACTTGCACAATTACAGGCAAGGATGCCTGTGCCCCTCCACTTTGATACCAAAGCAGATTGGCATAGTAGAGAGAGTCATGGCTGCAAATTCAGATACCTACCACCAGAAGATTATTTATCTCTCTCTTTCAATTACACAGGAAGCCTGGGCACTTGCTCAGATTAAGCTTCTGTGATGGAATTTAGCTGCTGATACCATAAAAATGTAAAACTATCAACACAAAATATAGAACTGTCAACACAATCCCTCCTTCTACATGGTATTTCTCAGACTCTAAGATAAATGCAGTTGGATAAATTCTTTTGTTTTATTACACCTAATAAAACACCACCTGACACAAAGGCATCTCAACTGAGAATGGATCCACAATAAACTACTGCAATACAAACAGCAACAATTTCTTTACAGCCCCTTTACCCGAAAGGTATGTAACAGCTTCAAAACAAACCCCACAATTACACTGACATTCCACACATCCTGCAGTCAGTCTTTCCAAACATTTTGTACCTTATTCTAATTTTGAAACAAAATAATCAATTTTCTCAGAAAAGCAGATGCACAGATTTTTAGGTATCAGAACTTTTTTATTTTTTTAAAAAAGGTTTACACCAGTTTATTTCCAGTCCACTAAATATCATTTCACATGAACACAGAATTTCTATTTGCAAAAAACATTTCATTCCCAGTTTGACACTGACCCTCATAAAAACTAATATGTCTTCTGAACCACAAGCAGTATCTTTCAGTCACCTGGATTTTACTGTCTGAAGTGGTTCTGTTCTATGCTTGTGCTGCAGCTGCAGAACTTTTTCTCCCAGCCCCAGCTGAGAGGGGCTTAAGCCGAGAAGCACCAGAAAAATTAGCTTGGCTACCGTAGTGTATCTCTGAGTCAACACAGCTGTCAGCCTCACACTGCTGGGGATGCATGTGCTCTTCCACATTCTCAAGGCCACGGAAGGTAAGATTTGATACCCTGTCCTAGACATACATTCATTCCAGAAAGGAAAAAGCCATTTTCAACATGACTGGAATTAACCAGGTACTCCTCTCTGTATGATACAAAAGTCACAGTCAAGCCAACCTCCCTGAAGTTGTTTACTTCTGAGGCTTCATTGTTGAGACTGTTTAATTAATTTTTAGTCCAATTTTAAGTGTCCCTTTTTATGTAACACCACAGTAACTAACCCATCAAAAAGATATATATTTGCTATATCCATTAGAAAAAAACCTCAGCTATCTCTTCCTACAGCACAAGACAGCAAATGATTTTTTTATAATATTTTTCTGCTATTGCAACTTACAATAACCTCCACTGTTTTGCAGTGGATACCTCCAATCCTTTGTATTCAAATATTCATTCATACTGAACATAGACAGAGATGCTCTGACTGAAAGCAGGTTTGGTGTTTTGTCAGAAAGAACAAGTTTTGCTGAAACAAAAGCCTTTCTGCAAATGATATTGCAAATCTAATATGTAATTTGGCAGGAAAATGTAATGATCATAGATTTCAGCTGCATTACTCAGTAGCTGAGACTTCTCATTGTCACCATCAAGACCTGAAGTGAGGTCAACACTTCAGGTTGCACACCTTGCTTTCATGATGCCAAATATTTTAGGGAAGAGAAAAATCTTTCCCTGACCAGCTACAATGTTTGCATTAACACTTCCAGGAATTAGAGAGAGTGATATTTTAAAGTGAAACATTTAGAAAGAAGGAACAAAAACTAAAATCCATTCTCCAGCCTTCCTCTTCTGCATGTGTAATAAAACAGCCAGGAATATACATAGATACAGGCATGAATCGGAACATGATTTATTAATAATTACTCCACAAAAAGGCTGTGTGAATAGTTCTATATATACACACATATTAATGTTTATTTGATTGTAGTGAAACGTCTCTAAAAAGCTAAATGAGTTAACAGCTATGCTTGGCACCACATGAAACACACACCTTAAGGAAAATTAACAAATCTAAGTGCAAAGGTTAGTGTTAGATGCCTGACAGGATGATTTTTTTCATCTTATTGAGCCACAAAATATTTGTCATCTTTTTCAGAAAGATGTAACTGCAATTCACATGAACTTGGCAGAGTCTTAAACCAGCAGGTCTGTCCCACAAAATGGCAAGTGTCTCCAGTAGTTGCTGTTGTTGCCAACACATGACAACACAGTATTCCTAGGTATCATCAGCTGCATCCCCAACCATTGCTAATTTTGTGCAGGATTATAACATTTTTATATGTTCATTAGCTACAATTATATTAATAACAGTTAGTAGCAGAAAGAAGGTGAGGTGGAAAAAAACGCAGAGAATTTGCAAGTGAGGTTTGGTAGACTATGATCAGAAAGACATCAATAAGCCAACACAGAGGATTAACTTAAGATAGTACTGACAGACTGTACAAGGTGGACCATGCTGCCCGTTTGAGGTTGAGGGGTTTTTTTGTTGTTGTTTAGCTTTTGTTATGTTTTGTTGGGGTTAAGTCAGATGAGAAATTCACTATTTTTTCTTTGTTTTATAGAACTGGACAAAAAACATCACGGTCATGAAAATCTGAATAAAAGCATTGGAAGAATATTTTCTGTTGTATCTCACAATTGAACAAAAAACCCTTTTCTGTTTATATTCAAACTGCATATTTAAAGAAATCAGTCTCAAATAATTTGTTGGTCAGGACAATCAGGTGAGACAGAAGAGGTTCATGTTCAAATCTCTAATTCATCTCATTGAAGTGTCCCATTTATTATGGCCACTTACCTTATGTTCACTTTGTCAGAGCTTCCATGTCTAAGGTAAGAAACCATTCCCTTCCAAAAGAACAAAAATGTGGTTGAAGCTGCTGTTCTCACTGTCATTTCATGACAAAAATGTTTTAAGATAGCTTTAACCTAGATGTCCACTTTCCTTGATATGACACCCTGCATAAGCATGGTATTTTATAGATACCTTCAAGCAGGATCTGAATTTAGCACTAAAATCTTGTTTTACAGAGGTGAATGCCAAATGCTTTGCATCTCATTATGCTGGTTGGAAATAATAGTACTACTTAAAAGTAGCATAATGACAACATAAAATGCAAGAGCTCTTTCAAAGCAGTGCAATAAACGACTGTTACCATGATGGTCAGTTGCCTCAACCAGCACTACAAATTCCAAGCAACTCAAGCTCCATTAAATTCCTACTGTACAATTACAGAATATATGATACCCTATGTAGACATTAAAATAACTTTGTACACTTCCAGCTGGAATTATTCTGATCTCCCAGTTCAAAAAATTTTGATGTTTATTCATTTTACACATTAAATACAGGTTCTGCACACTATACATCAAACATTATTGCTAGTACTTAGAAAATCATTCCACAATTAGGAAAGATTCAATTCATAATGAAAACGTATTATAACAGACAAAATGTATAAAGCCAGTTGTTGTCTGGAAACTTTGAGCTCTGGCCTGACCTATGTAATATTAGACAATTGGCTTCCCCTCCGTTCCTTCCTCTTACAAATTGCTTGCTGTACCTGTGTCATCCTTTGAGGCCAAGGACTGGCTTTCTCTTTGTGTAATGTGATTTGCAGCTGGGATTTCTGAATGCTGCTACAACACAAAATTACTGCAACGGTTCAGAGCTTTGCTCTACCAATCACTCTAATCCCAGTCTTTATTGGTACTTGTAATGGCACCCCTTCTGTTCCAGAACAAAAGTCCACTCAAGAGAACTTGTCCCATCACTTTGAATCTACTGTAAACACACACATATATACATGTACTACGTACATAACACGCCTTTTTTTTTTTTCACCCGCAGGCACATCTCAAATGCTGGCAATGGAATCTAGAATGTTTTTACACTCACAAAATCATTCCCAAAGCAAAACACCACCTAAAAGGGCTACTACTTCAGCACTGCCCGCTCATTTTTGGTGTAATGTACTGATAAAAGTGATAACAGGACTGTAAGCAGAATACATGGGAGAACAGAAAGCTCAACAGGAGAATAGTCTCTTATAAAGTTGTGGGAACAGGAGTCGAGAGAAAACATGATCTGCCTGAGATTCTGCCCAGAAACAACCCACAGCAGGAGACAAAAGTTCCTAAACTCACTATGTAAACACCTAAATTGCATCATGCCCGTCTTCCTGAAACATACGGGATTATCCTGACACGCTATTCGCTATCTTGCCAGAGGGAAGGAAAAGTCATTTTTCTCTAGAGCGATCCTCCAGATCAGGCTCCCACTGCCAGCAATCCCAGTCCTGGGGTAAAGCCAGGCTTGTACCCGCAAGTTTCCAATGGCAAAACCCGGGTGTAAGGAGAGATCCAGCCCGGCACGGCGGCGCGGGGGACAGGGGGTCAGGAGCCACCTGAGGCGAGCTGGTGCTGCAAATCAGCCGGGCGCTAGCATTGCTATAGAGTCCTTCTGTCACCCATTCGGGAGGCAGACTCCTAAAAAAGATTGCGATTTAACTGACTGACACTACCAATGAAAGAAAATGTTTATCAGAAAATCGCCATCCTGAATCAGCCTGTCAGCGCTGATTTCCACCAGAGGGGTGGCAGGATCGCGACAGCTTCTCCGCCCCAACCGGGGGCTCGGGAAGAGCAGCGGCGTGTCCACAAAGGGGCTTGTTTAAAGAAAAGTGCCCATCTGACAGAGCCTGGGCTGGTTTTCTGCCCCCGCACACAATGAGCGCGGGCTGAGCCCAGCACCTCACTGACCCCCCGAGCTTCCCCGGCTCGCTCCCCCCGGCTGCGCGGGCGGGTCCTGCCGCCCCTGGCAGACCCCACCGGGGCTGGCGCCAGCCGGCGGGGCCGCTGGCTACGGGCAGGGCACGGACACATGGACAAAAAGGAACACAGAACAGATGAAAAAGCGCACCACCCTCCTCGCTCCCCCAATACACACAAGAGACCATCAAATCCCTCCGCAAAACGCACCTCCTCATCAGCCCGCTCCGGGTACGGGAGAGCCGCGGGGCATCCCCGCTGCGGTGCGCGCCTGCCGGGCACCCCGCCGCCCTCCTCCCTCCCTCCCGAGGGCGGCACTCACCTCGGGGGGACGTGGGGGGAACGCGGGCGGGCCGGAGGGGCCGCCTCTCCGCCGGTGCCGGGCAGCGGCGGCGCGGCGGGGCGAGGCACACTTCCACTTTTTCTGGGGGTCTTTCTGCGCCGTGCCGCGCCGTGCCGTGCCGTGCCGCCTCTGCCTCCCCCGGCACTCCTCCCTGCCCGCCCCTCGCCGCCGCCTCCCCTCGATACGATGCGATGCGAAGCGAAGCGATGCGAAGCGGTGCCCAGCTGCCGGGCGCGCCGGGCCGGCCGGGGGCGGCTCTACCGGCACCGCCCCGCCCCGGTACCTGCCGGGGCAGCCCGGGGGCGACGGGGCGGTCCAGGGCAGACACCCCGCACCCCAGCGGGCACCCCGCCGTACCCTTCTCGCATCCCTCTGCCTGCCTTTGCAGCACTCACCTGCCGTGCTTGGAGCTCAGTCGGCCCCGCGGGGCACGCCTCAAAGGGCTGCTGCCTTTTCGGGGTTTGACATGCTTTGTCCGCCCCTCTCCTTCAATAAACTGCTCGAAGGAAGAGGTCCGAGTTAGCTATGTGGGTGGGGGCGTCTACATGTACTTCAACACAACAAAGACCCACTTGATTCCCTACTGGCACCTAATGCCTAACAAAAGGGAAACGCCGGGAATGTCATAATTATCACCCCGTGAGATGGATGCAAAATCAACACTTCTTACGAGCTTGTACTTACAAAACAAACGGCAGCTTGGATGCATCTATTTCTGTCCCTGTGCTATAAGGAGCTTGCTTACGCCCTACTGCTTTAGAGCTGTGTTTCCTCGCACTGGAGGTAGTAATCTTGCAAAAAACATAAAGGCAGGAAAGTTACAAGTTCTGGCGACAGTCTTTTGACACCTTACTGAGCAGTGAGACTGGCTGTTAAGATATTTTGCCCACAGATGAGAACCCTGCCTAACTTCTAGCTAAAGTGCACATCAGAGCATCTTTTTTTCAATAGAGGCTTAACAGGAATCATCCTAGCAAAGTCCTCACTAGGACACAACACATGCTATGTAGTCTTCCACTACATCCTCTCGATAGGAGCTGTCTTTGCTATCCTAGCAGGATTCACACACTGATTTCCTCTGTTTGCGGGGTATACCCTGCACCCCACCCGGGCCAAAACTCACTTCAGGGTTATATTTACAGAAGTAAGCCTTACCTTCTCCCACAACCCTTTCTAGACCTATCTGGCATGCCACAATGATACACAGACTAGCCAGATGCCAACACATTATGAAACACTATAGAATATAAACACCTATATATTAGATTACTTTCCACTTGGTCTTGAATGGTACCTGTTTACCTGATGATGGTACCTGCACTGCTGACTCAGGTTAGGTCGCAAAGGATGTAAGCAGCTGTCCCTCATCTAAAGCTCAGTTGTGATCCACATGTAAGTGGTCCACTTTTGAGATGCACTAAAGCTTTTCCAGAGAAGCCCAAGCTGTGAATCGTGGATCTGTCCACAGCTATCTTCACATGAAGTTATAGGGACCTGGTGTGCAACTGAACAGTTAATGTTCCTGTAGCCAGATTAAATACAGGCAGAAGGGGGTGGGGAGTGTGGTGTTGAGGGCAGAGCACACTCTTCCCTATGTCTGGAGCTGAACAAGTACTCAACAAGAGTGTAGGAGCCATGAAGACTGAAAGAAAGGAGAGCCTAGTCTTTAACTTTGTGATTGTGTAATCAGTTAGGAAATGTCCTCCCAGAATAGTTTTTATCCTGGTGTTGCACACTATAGGGATCAGAATTTAGACCCTCATTCATGCTCCTGCAGTTAAAATGCTTGAATGATGTCTTCTGGTTCCCTGCCTTTGAATTCTGTCTGAAGCACTTTCTTAGAAAGTGAACTGAAACCCTCTGGGGCTCAGGAAGGCCTTCAATGGCCAATTGCTTGTTGGCCAAGCCCTCTAAATAATCAATGGCTACGTAAAAGGAAGGTAATTTCCTCCTTGTGCTCTGTAAGCAACTTGCATGTATAAGATCTGTCATTTCCTATTGATTTTAACTCAGTACAGAAAGACTGATGTCTCAGGTAGAAAGGATCTCCTAGATTTGTGATGCCTATTTCTTTCCTTTGACTTCTTCTGTAATGCAGACTTTTACTCTAGAGTCACCTTCTCTGTTTGAGGGACTAGGGGCTAAATATCTAAAATGGAAATGAAGCAATGGCTGTGTAAAGTACCTCAGCAAAGTACTTTAAAGCCAGTATTTCATGTCAAAGAGAAATTGTTGCCAGTAATACTGAAGAGGGCCCCATTCTTGCAAACATCCAATAGTTCATTTACAAAGCTAATTGTGTTTCAAGTCATTGATGTGTGTCATGTGAGACAAAACAAAGAGGAAAATCCTTGCAAGCTGAACGGCTTTCTCAGAAATGAAAGCTGAAAAAGTTACAAAATAATCACAACTATGTACCTAGAAATGGACAAGCAATTCATTGTTTGTTCTTGGAAGAACAGAAAGGGGAACACTGGTATGAAGAAAATGTCTGTATCTTAGTGTTTGCCGGTGCCTACTTCACTTAAAGCAAAGAAATGTTTAGATGCCACAGAAGGAGACTCCAGCTCTAAATTCCTGCTGTTTTCCCTGAGGGTGTACATTTACAGTGCAGCTAAGCTGGTTTGGGAGCTATTTGTTGTCCTAAAGGTGGCAGTTCTGCTCCTAATGCTTCCTCTGTTGGAGCAAAATTTAAAGAAAGCGAAACATTTCTTCATAGCTAGTTTAGCTGCTTGAACAGGCTCTCAGGGAGTCAGTGCTGGGTAAATGAGAAAAAAGCAGAGACAAGCTGTAGTGCCAGCAAAAGGAGATGGGGACTGCCCTGGGACTGCAGCAGGCAGCCCCCAGTTTACTGAGCTGTCTTGTGACATTCATCTTCATAGGAAGAGCTCAGAAAAGACTATACATTAGATCTGCTCTTCCTGTGCTATTATTCTACTGAATTCTGACTTAATGAACTGCTAAAGAGAAAGAAAGATTCTGTTCCTTTGTGGTTAGGACACACCATCAGGCAGAGGGAAGACCTCACTTCTAGTGCTTCCTTGAAGAATTGATTCTAGGTACTCGAGCAAGGCGTCAAACCAAGGTCTCCCTATTTCCCCAGTGTCCTCAGTCATTCCTCCTGCACCAAGTTCTCTAGCTCCAAATTCCAGTGCCAGGTAGAAATGCATGTCCAGCTCTCACCACGTTGGCACTGACAGCATGTGTGGTGTATATCTGCATCACAACATAATCCCAGCAGGAGTGCTGGTCTGCGTGGGCCCTGTACCCGAGCTAGCCCTGCTGGCTCTGCAGGACCCAGAACTCTGCTGGGTAGATGTACTATTTTCCAGCAGACAAACCATATGAAAATATAATTCTGTCAGTTAATAAAATATTGGATTATTCCACTAAACTGGCAACATTTCATTAAAATAGCAATATTGATTCTGTTTCCAAAGCTTATTCTTCTATTAGAAGACCTCAAAGGTCAGTTTACAATTATATCCAGTGCATATAAAGCTTCTCAATTTTTTAGTTTTCATTAGTTTGCTTACATAGAAACAGGCAAAACTCTTTTTTTGTAAAGCCATGAATTAGAAGGAAGGCAACAAAAAATTCCCCACATAGATATTTGAAGCTAGTGATGTGCACTGTAGAAATAATTTGGCATGACTGCAGATAAAAAAAAAACCCCAAAATTTGGATAAAATGTTTGTGATGGATGGTGAGCTAACATCACCCACTGGTGTTAACTGCATCTATTTAGACTCCAGTATGAGCAAACTGTTACTTAAGTATAATTTCCAATCTTTGTGTATTTTACCAAGAATGTTATTGCAGTTCATTCATTCATTCATTCTTGTATTGGTAGCTATGAATCTAAATTGCTGTCACATTTGACACTAACCTGCCAACAAATCATCACTCCTTGCTTCTCCCCCAGAGCACTGTCATTATATATCATCAGGGGATGAAATTCTGAATCAGAAAGAATTTGAAACAGTTTGAAATAATCAGCTCATTTCTGTAAGCTAATGTTGGTAGGAAATTCTAGCGTAGGTCCACACAGTATTTTTACAAGTAAAAGGGTAGAGAGAATCCATAAGGAAACATGGTCATTCCCACAGCATGAGCTTTACCAAAATGCCAAGCATGCTATTGGAAAAACATGAATAAGAGTAGCATTCCTTCTGCAGCTCAGAAGTTTCTGTGTCATAGGAAATGAACCTCTGTGGTTGTTTTGAGGCTGCTCTCTTATGTTCAAGTGGATTGTCCTTCACTTTTCCACCTTTTTTTAAAGTAAATATTATTTTCTGCAGATCAATTCAAGCTAAAGATCATGCTAACTCTACACTTTCCTCAGGATGTATTCAACTTCTTTTGTGAATGTCTCATCCCTGCAAATATTCGAAGCCACTGGGTGGAGCTCTGAGCAACCTGGTCTAATGGAAGGTGTCCTTACCCACGGCAGGAGGCTTGGAACTAGAAGATCTTTAAGGACCCTTCCAACACAAGCCATTCTATGATTCTATTAGACTTAATGTTTTTCTCCAGAAATATAATTTCAGCTAGGTACCTTGGAGAGACAGAGGCATGACATTGTCTCTGCTTGCCCCATGCAGCTACAACACATGCTCTGTAGCTGCGTTGGTTGCCTTTTAGTGGAGTAGTCAGTTGTAGAAGAAAAACATCTCTAGTTTGACAGCTAAAAGCTTAGGTAGGAGGTGTGAATCATTGCCTGAAAGCTGGGAGACACTTTGTTCATGCAAATAGCATGAGGTGAAGTGAGGACAGTACAACGTTTCTAGACAGCCAGAACTGAAGTTGTCTCAGAAAGGAAAAGTAGGTAAGAGAAGATTTGAGTCAGGGAAAGGGAGAGGGCATATTTTTAATCAAGCCAAACATACCTAAATTTCTAACTTTGAATGCATTCCAGTTTTGCTGCATGGACACAAATGGAGAGGTTACGTCAAAGAAAATAAACAGACAGATAAGTAAATAATCTACTCTGGCTACGGACATGACAGGTGATGCAAAAATATGAAGTAAGTGAAGAGAAGAAAGCGACCTAGAATATACACATCAAAAGATAAATCTATTGCTTGTTGTAGAACAGCCGTGTTAAAGACCATTATTTTTAAAGGAGAGGTCATGCAGTATAACAGAAACATCAGGAAAAGTGGAAAGGGAACAGAGAGAGAAACAAGGGAAATGAGAAGGAGTTGTCCTTTCAGAATAGAGATCTTTATTTATGTATAACCAATATACAGCAGCCTGACTTGCTTCTATTGAATAAATATCTTTGCTGAAGTCTTCCACCAAGGTTAATGAAACATTATGAAAGTTAGTCAAGGAGAAAAATTTTGTATCCATTGAAGTGTGTATGAATTTCACAGTATTTTTGTGTCTGTCATTTCAAATTATACTCATCTGTGTTTATTTGTTTTTTTCAGATAAGACAATAGCTTGATCAGATTGCTTTCTGTCTCCAGCACTACTATCTAAATTCATCAATAAGGACTTGTTTTCCAATTTAGATTTCTATATCTTAACCTGGAGAGTCATATCTCTTTTCTGTTCTGTCGGTGAGCTAATTACAATAGAGGGAATGACATTCTAAAATTGACATGAAAAGTTAAAAAGAAAGTGTCAAAGTTTATCTCACATTTCGTATTGAAAGGTTCACTATGAATCCATAGTGCAAAGCACAGCACAAAAACACACAGCACTTTCGTGCTATGGATTTTCCCTGTATCTCGATATATTCTGCAGGGTGGATCAGATGCTAAGTTTAGGCAAAGTGACAAAGACATTGATTTCTATTCATGGGTTTGCACTAATCAAGGTCCATAGTATTTTAATATGCCACATATCTTCTTGACAATTAGTTTGGGGAAGTACAAGATTTGAAATACTGGAGCAGCTACTAACCTCTGAATAGCACCATTGCTGATCTGAATTTATGACTCCATAAGGGCCTATCACAACCATAAAACTACTAATTGTTGATGTGTTAATGAAGGACTGGGTTACCAAGAGCTTCAGCTGCTTGGTTATTGCTGCATTCAAAATACTGAATTAGATGCCATCAGCTTTTACAGAGGGAGATGTGTTACATTGGCAGAAGTAATTGTTCAGAAAACCTATATTTAGGCATTTTATAGACTTTTGCTCAAATATTTATCTGAGACAACTGTTCTGTAGATTCTTACCATTTTCATCATTTACATCCTGGGGTTAGGTGCAAAAAAAAATTTGTTTCTAAGGTTAAAACACATGAACTTAGGTCTGTTACAGCAATGCAAGGCAGTGAATATCTGCATTTAGCTTCACTTCAGTAAGTGTGGCTCCAGTTACTCAACATAATTAGTGAATCATTTTTAGAAACCGGTATTTTGAGAGGAACTTTTTATTCGTAGGAATCCAAACCAGTTCCTTCATAGTGCCAGTTCAAAACCACATTTTGTCAGGAAAAGCTTTCTCAAGAGAAGGGCATGCAAAAGTGCAATCAGTGAATAATAGTAATAATAGTAATATAGTAAGTAATAATGTGCATGCCCTTAGCCTACCAGAGTTGCTAAATGGACAGTGTAGCTGATTAAAATGAGAGGATCTGTTCCTCATAACTACAATGAGGGTTAGTCACTACCCTGAATAAGGCAGACCCACAAACTAAAAATATGTTTCTGACACTCCAATCCATGTCCTATATAATTCTTGGGTTCTCCATGGCTCAGCCAGCTAATTTTTACTTCACTGTTTCCACGCTTTCCAAAGGTTTTATTTACATCCTGGTGATAAAAGGGGGTGTTTCTGGTGGTGGATAGGGAAAAAATTGTGGTAGTCTTGGCAAGAAGTCTCTGAGGTGTAGCTGTGAGGTATTTCAAAGGCAGTTGACAGCCTAGGCATGATCACAAGGGAAGGTGGAGGAGAACACAAAGGAGCAAGAGGAAGAAAGGGATGAGTTGGGTAACAGAAAGAGTTTCGTCCTTGAAGATATTTCCCTTTCTGTCCCTATCCTTTCCAGAGAAGATGACAATGATTAACTGTCCTATATCTCTACATAACCCTCATGGATCTTGGATGAATAGAGGAGGATCTCATTATTCAGGGCCACAGCATCAACCTTGAGAAATTCTGCATCTTCTGCAAGTAACCCACCTCCAATGGAGTCACAGCTGAGGACAGTGCCTTCAGTCATCAGTGATATTCCTCCACTCCACAGGAAAATCAGCCTGTCAGTCCCCACTGGCTGTTGATGAATGTCTTTCAAGGAGACTGCCTGAACTTTGCCCATGGTTTTAGCAATAGCTCGATATCTGCTGGGTATTCACACTTTGGTAATAGGCTGAAACTGGCTTTACAAGAGTTTCATGAGACTAATCAAGTGTAATGGATGGAATTACTATATCCAGAAAAAAAATTAAAATTTTACCTTCTAGATCCAGTGTCCTTTGAATTGGGCTGAAGGACTGGGAATGAAGGTGTTTCTTGTAGGAACTTCTTAGATTAATCTACCTGTGTCATAGCCTTAGGTAATCTGAATAGAGTGAGTCATTCTCAGCAGTGCCAGTAATCTTTTAGTCAAATGAATCTTGCCAGAACTGTCTATTTTGTTTAGGAAAAGAAAAATATTGTTTTAATGGAGAGTTATCCTGATTTTTATCCAGATACGAAAGATAGATTTGTCTAAATTTCTGATAAATATTTCTCTTCAATATTGATTGAAAGCTTCTTTAGAAGATAAAGTGTTTGCTAACCACTTTTACATTCATTAGGAAAAAATGTGAAACTAGGTGAGCTGCACTTTTTTCTGGCAGGTCCCTGAAATTTTCTGGTTATCACTAGCAAAACTGGAATTTTATCTGTCATCCTGGATAAGGGAATGCTTCTTACTTCTTTTTTTACATTTAAAATACAGATAGAACATATTCTTCTTTGAATTAATGTTTCAGTGCAGAAAAGTTTTCACGCAAGGAACTGTCAAATTCCTCAGATGACTTAACCAATCAGTTAGGCATAATACGAAAATTATCTTTCCATTAGTTTTACTAGATCTCTGACTTTGCACAAACCAAAAAAATCCCTGTTCAAATGTCTTACTAATGGAATTAAAACAGTAGTGGGAAGGCTGGGAAATTCAGACACTGATTTAGTTATACTATTATACATGTACAAAATTCAATACCTATTTTTAAAGTAAAACAGATAAAGATGGATATTATACTTCAATGTGGTAGTGTTGAAGTGTAAATCAGAAAATCAATATTCATTTAAACGGCATGATTCAAACTAAATGACCTTAATTTACGAATTTTAAAGATATTATTTGAAACAGCAAAGAAAACATTAATGAAAAAATAAGAAGAGTTACTTTCATTTCAGCTCAACAAACTGGCTATCTTTACTACATATAGGGACCAAGGAAAGATTCATTCTATTAGTAATATCCATATTACAACACTACATCTCAGGTATTCATGCTCGCTTCAACTACAGACCTCATTACTAGTAGGCAACAAATACAGGGTTTGGACTGAGCCAAATTGTCTTGTCCACCATGATCTCAATTTCCTTTAAATAAAAGGCAAAATCTTTTGGTGCTGTGTTTCTAATCCTCAGTTTATTATGACAGCTTTGACAAAATCATCCCAAGATCTATTGCACTTCACCTTGCACCAGCAGAGTAGAGGGTGTCCATCTGAGGTTACACAGCACATACACAGCAATACTGATGAACCTTCCCATCCATTTCAGTCAGATAGTGTTTCAAATACATGATGCCATCATTAGCATTTCAATAAAAAAGTGCTGAGCCACCGCTTTGGTTATAGACATTTATGCAACTTCTTGATGTGCTTTGCTCCGGTTTTTGATGAGTTTTGCCTGTGGAAGATCAGATTTCCCTTACCTAAGAAGAACTTTGGTGAAGAACCAGCAAATGTTC
The DNA here is from genome assembly GCA_013398115.1 of Falcunculus frontatus. Classification (NCBI taxonomy): domain Eukaryota; kingdom Metazoa; phylum Chordata; class Aves; order Passeriformes; genus Falcunculus; species Falcunculus frontatus. Next base: position 274,114 of record VZRV01003341.1, on the reverse strand, counting down.
TATAGAACTAAAGAGAAAAATACAGCAAAATTTATATTTATATTAATATAATATAAAATAAGGCTGTACTGGAGGGGATTTCGACAAATCCAGTGGAACCAATCTCTAACAGGTTTATTTCCATGCCACCCTTGTCTCCCCTTCTTGTAGTTACACAGATGCACTCAGCACAGCAAGGGAGGCTTGCTTTTTCTTGTCTGCCCCTTCAGGCTTTGACACAGATATTCTCCTTCTCCCTATGTTTGTGTGTAGATAAGTGTGGTGGAAATGGAGAGGAAAAGGTTTGAGGATAAAGTCCTTCTGTCTCCCTGTCCTTGACCTGGAACTGATTAAGAGCCCTTTGCTACCACAGCCCCCCCCTCACTATTGTACCTGAGACAAAGGTACAGTAGTTCAAAGACAAAGGATTTATAGAAGATATCAAGGTTTCTAGGTTATATATAAGTACGAGTTGCCTTCTTCTGCCGTTTGATCCTATTCCCACTCCAATCAAAATCAAATGCCCAGAATTGTGCTAGCACTTTAATAGCAGAATATCTCAAGAATATGTACAATGAAAGCCCTATTCAAATTTTAGATTTATTTAATAACAGCTGTAAAGATACTTAGAGAACAGTTTATATTTTACAATAGCTACTGTTGGTAATGATGAAGAATGAAGTAACTTTAGGTGAATAGATAAATAGAAAAGATTGCTAAATTATTCTTCCTTCAATAAGTTTACCTGCAATCCTGAGATGTCTGAGAATAAATAGGATATGAGAGAGGACTACTGCCTTTACACTTTAGTCCAGAATTATGCTAGACAAATGTGACATTTTAACCTTTTCCCTCAGCAATACTAAAGAAATACTAAAGAAACTAAAGATGTGTATATATCAAATATATGTACCTATCTATCTCCAGGGAACCAGTATGGTAAAAGGGTTAAACCGTGTTTAACCAGAATGTATACTTAGTGTTCTTTATCTCCCTGGAACTTGTTAGCACTTTGAGGACCAATTCACTAAGAATGAATAATACTGTGAATGACATCAGCTTCCGCCAACATGCAAGAGGTTACTATGGTAATGGAGAAAGTTTTTCACAGTACAAAACAAGTACCATACTTGATATATTAGCCAGCCAAAGAAAGCAGTCACATATAAACTACAGCATCTTTCTAATGAATAGCCATTTATGCAGCATGCATGTTAGCAATTCTGCTGAGTTCCTCTGAACATCAAACTGTTGGCAGTTATATTGAAAAACTTGGCAGATTTACAAAAGTGCTAACATTTTGTTTTCAGCAACTTGGTTTTTTCTTTCTCGGAGCCCATATCTTCAGCATATTCACAGAGTCTTTAACCAATGCCAACCAGGAAGGTCTCTGATCTCAGCTTAAATGTACTGTATATGCACACTGAGGAGGCAGGATGTCCAAGCCATGAAAGTGACTCAAAATAGACTTTTTTATTAGTGGCAGAAGAACAGATGGCTTCTTTGTTAGGTGGTGCTTTCTTTTTAATTTGCTCATCACCTCTTCCATAAGAGTTTAATCCACAAAACAATACAGGGTATTTGCTAATATGCAAAAGTCAGAAAATAATGAAACCTTCAAATCATNAAAAAAAGAAAAAAAAATGGAAATAAATAATTCTAAACAGAGGCAAGATATTATTTCCTTACTGCTTCCACTTTTCAAAAAAAAAAAGAAATTAAACCCAGGAACTTCTTATTTTGAATGGGGTCGTATCAAATCCTTTCCTTCTTGCAGGATGTTGAGAGATGAAGCAAAGAAGAAATCTGAGAGCAGTTACAGACCATTGATTCTGGGAGTGTGCTGGCAGATAACTCTGGAGTTTTCTGCTGATGTAAATTATTGTAAACCTTGTCCCAAAGGACTGAGGTATCATCTCAAGAGACCTTCTTCACAGCAATTTTTTTATGCTTCTCCATTGCATTTCCCTTGCCAAGGATGAAGAAGTGAGTAAAAAACAAAGGAATGAATTAGAGTGAATGAACTTTCATGCAGTTCCCACAAAAAGTGGTAACTGATCTTGGATTCTGTCTTCTGCCACCTATGTAATACATTTTGGCTGTAGATGCTGCCAAATGCATATATTTAAAATGCTGCCAAAATTAAACTTCACAAGTCTTTCTGTGTATGATCATCCAGTCATTCAACCTGCCATTGTTTTCATAGACATGAAAGGTTTTTCTAATTACTCATATGCACTTCTTATCAACCTTTCAAGTGAGGTTTTAAAATGTATTTTAAATTTAAAACACCTTTCATATGATGACTTTTTATTTTTATAAATTAATGTATTCCTAATATTAGAATCAGAAAAATATTCCCTATTCTAAAATTTGGATCCTGCCAGCTCTGTATTTTCAGTTATAGAATTTCAAAGATTTTCTATTCTTGACATTTGAACTAAATATTTTAAGGCTTTTTTTCATAGTGTTTTAACAATTTAGCTTCTTCTCTGTTGTCTCATCTGTTACCATGCCAAGTTGATGTGTTGGTTATATTTTTTTGTTTGTTTCAGATATTGGCAAAATGGTAAACAAGAAGTGGAAAAAACATAGGAAAAACTTTTCCATTTTGTCTGAAATTCCATTCCTATTTTTTTTACAGCTATGCTTTATCATTTCTAAGACATTTCACGTTTAATTGTGGTTCTGTAAGTGAAAGGTATGGCAGTTCTGAGAAGAGATACCCAGTCTTTGGAAATGGAGGAGGAAGCAGCACAGGTTATGCATGTTGGCCTGAGGCCTGCGAGCCTGACTGGTCTTAATGGGCTGGCATGACACTGGTGGCAGAACACAGCCCACTTTCCTGAGCAGGAGTGTTCTCTTTTTTGTTGGTATTTTTAGGCACTGCAGTAAAGATCAGAGATGATAATTTGGGTAGTACTTTTCCAAACAGCTCAAATAACTTCCCTGTATTTGGCAGTATTCTTCCGTACAGCTCATGCAACTTACCTGTATTTTGACAAATATATATTTTTTCTTCTGGTCATACCTTGTGCATCTCAGGCAGGAAAATAACTAGGTTTCTGCTTTGTAGCAAATTGTTTAATGTGCTTACACCATCTCAAAAGTGGCACTAACTTTCATTAAAGAAAAAAATCAAAACCCAGGACTTCTTCAAGTACTGCCACCGCATAATCCTGAGAGGATCTGATCTGCTGTTTCATGAAATGAAGATTGTTAGATCTGTACTCTTTAAGATGGTTAGATATCCATCTTTTAAGTGAACACTGGCCTCAGCTGCTTCCCCACAGGCGCTTCACTCATTAGGAAGACTTAGACACCTTTCCGATTACTCACCACCTACATTCACCATTGAGGGTATTTCCTCCCTTTTGGGCACACAGGAAAGCAGCACCTGACAGCCTGCTAAGCCCCAAAAAACTCACTCAGTAAGACTTCTGAAAGGGCTTAAAGTTGTTCATGTACTTTGAGTTAGACACAGGAGAAATACTGACAAGACATTCCCAAGAGGTCAAAATGACAAAAAAAACTTTACTGGCAACTTTAGAAAAATCAAAGAACTTCAGTGGAATGTTTAGAGCAACATTCAATCAACATAAAAAACTTCTTAATACATTAATATAGTCCACTCAATTTAGCAAACTCTAAGCCCATTCAATTTTAAGTTACTCAAAAATTCCAAGAAGAAGGAATTAAAAGAACAGAGAGAAAAAGAGAAAGACAGAAAAGATCTAGAAAAGGACAAACATAACTATCACTCCTGGGTGCCAGCGGTGTTCAGCTGATAGAAATTCCAAGAGGAGGCAGCTGCATGTTTGGCCTTAAATACCTCTTGGCGTTCCTGGGCCCTTCCCGCAGGTGGGACTCTTGGTAATTTGGCCACTCAGGAGCTGGGTGAGGGGTTCCAGGGTTGGGGTGTGGAGCATTGCCTCTGCTGTGCCAGGGATTGGCGGCCACTGCAGGGCTGGGATACAGGCCCGGGCTGGGGGCTGGGGGCTGGGTGTGCAGGCAAGGCTGGATCTGTCTCTCCCCCCACACACGCACCCAAAGAAATGTTTCAAGCCAGCAATCCTTCCATTCTCTCCCACAGCCCTGGGCACAAGGCACTGGACACCCATTCTGCACCTCACATGCTCTCCTGGTTATGATGTTCGGAAGCTGGAGCAAGAGAACTGACCACAACCTTGCATCTGCAAATCTTCACACGGGTTTCTGTCTCAGTGGGATCTCTGTTTATAGACATTTTATGTACTCAACAGAATCAAGACACAAAATTTTATGCTCTGCTTCACAAATTTCAGAAGGTTAAGTGCAAAATCAGGATAATGACGAATAGAGTACCTGAAAGTAGCTACTCACCCACACTTTCCTATTCTTCAAAGGATGTTGACAATAATTTTCATTTCATGTGACAGCAATTTGTTTCCTGTGTTGTATTTATATAGAAAGAAACAAAAATGACCAAAATAATAACTCAAGCTTAAAGGGTGTTCTTATGAAGAATACAAAGAAGAATTCCTCGCAGTCCATCATTCTCCTCTGCCATGATGGTTATTTATCATTGGCACTGTTTGCAATAACTGTTTTTCTGGCTTAAAGCCTAAAATGCAATTTTTTTCTAATTTATTTAAAATCAAAGGTACACCTCTATGGCAAAAATTAATGTGTTTCAGATTTTCTGCGTCCTTTTGCTTAGGACTGTTATAATTAAAAAGAAAAACATATAGATAGTTGTAAATTAAAAAAAAAAAAAAAGAAATACTGTCTGATATACAGACAGTTGTAATTACACCACCAAGATCTACCAAAACAATTTATAGCATTTAAAAAGACAAGTTCAAAACAGCATGACTCTACCTCCACTCTGACAGAATACAAATGAATGAGCTGAGGAAGATATAGTATCAAATACCACATCATTATTTCTTTTTCCCTCATCAGCTTTGCCAGCATGAATTATTTATACTGGCTGAGCAACTAGAATCAGTCTCATTCACAACTACGCACAGGTGACAAAATGTAACAGTGATAATGATGGTAATCTTTTATTGCCCTCAGTTATTTTTCTACTACTTATGGTTATGAACCTGCATTTTTGAATCTTCTACTGCTTCATTTACATAGTATTAGATGTCTGGAAAGATTTTTTGAGTGTTTGGAATCCTGGGACAGTTTTGAATTCAGGCAGTTGAGGCCAGCACAATTTTCTCATCCCTCAACTCTCTTCCTACACCTACTAAAACAGTCCCTTGATGACTACAGAATTTGATGTTACATAGCTTGGACAAGCCTCTAAGCTAACTAAGGAAGTGATTATACTTGGCTGGGAATTTCAGAGATAATTTTTGAATAATTTTTAAGTTCCCTTACGCTGCTCTAGCCATTATTCTTCTTCCTGTAAGCATCTGATTTAAATCTGTTGTTTGGATGCTTGTGACCCTGACATTGCATTAAAGGCCTCAAAATCTCAACACATTAATGTATTATTTCGCTCATGTCTGTAGTGTTATCTCTGAATCTCACTTGTTCTGCGCACAGTCCCCTCTTTCCACCATAACCCAAATGTATGGCACATTTGAGCGATACACAGAAATGCATACAGACCTCAGGTATTGTTGTCTTCCTTCTGAATCCACTTTTCTACTTGAAGCAGTTTGCAAATGAGATGATATTAGATGACTTGACATTAGAGGAACAAGATGTCAGGTAAGTGAGTAGCTGGGGAGAAGGAGAGACAACAGAGGCTGGCTGTGAAATCCCACAGTATTTCAAACAGTTTGTGCCTTCAGCAGAAGACAAATCATTGTGTGTTAGAGCGCCACAGAGGAAAGCAAAGATGAATGTGGGAATCAGTCTCTGAATGTGTCTTGAGACCGATGCTTATCTTATAAGTAATGTACATTGGGTGAGGTGGATACACTGCAACTGCTAGGCAGAGAGCAGGGCTTTGAATGGAGTCAGAGTGGGAAGAGGCTAATCCCGAAAGGCTGTCACTCAGGGATTTAACAGAGTAGAATTTAAATAAACAGCAAAAGGCAGGCAAGAGAGGAAAATAAAGTACTGGGTGGTGTGAAACTGGTGGTGAGATGAGCTGGAGAAGAAAGATGGCTAGGAAGGAGAAGTGGACCTGCCCTTCTCTGGAACAATCAGGAGGCAAATCCTGGTCTTTCTATTCTGACTTTTAGTCTGGTTCATTAATTTTGATATTGTTATTCTTTTACCACTTCTGGATGCCACATTGGAGGCGGCCATTCCCAGCCAAAATGTTCAGTAGAGCTGTATCTTTTTTGTCTTTTTCCTCTCTACCTGAATTTTGAGACATTCTTGATCATTTTTCTCTTTTATTTGTAGAATTGCCTTCGGCTGCCAAATAGCACTTACAAAACAGGAATAGTGTGGTGCTGAAGTTTTTTAAGCATGACTGTTACTAGGGCTGTAGCAAAATGTCAGATTGTTGAGTGAGGAATAAAAAGTAGGTTTAGTAAGCAAGTAACAGAGGACTTGGAAGCCACATTTCACATGGCTGACTGAGTGCCAGGCTTCAAAACTCTGGCAAAGAGCTTGCTGCCACACTGTGCTGCATCTTTGCCCTAGTTTGAGTTTTAAATAGGAATTATCTGCCAGCTTTCAATTATAGTGAAACAAGTAGGAAAGCAGTAGCATGCTATATATAGTTTTTGGAATTTAAGCTCAAGCAGTAACAGGAAAGCCTAGTCTATGATTCTTCCCCTGCAGGTATGAGAGAGAAAGAACACGAAGAAGAATTTACAAAAATGGCAGAAATGTCCAGAAGGACATCCTGGGCATGTCCCTGCTACCGTCTTTCTCTAGATAGCAGCCCCCATCCCCTCTATTAGCTGCCTGATCTTGTCAGTGGGAACTTTTTGAAAAACTGATGTTTTAGTTAGATAGATGAAGCAAATCACTTGAGAGAAAAAAAAAAAAAGAATCTGTGACTTCTCTCATTCAAATGAAAGCAAGAATTCTGTGGTTTGTGGCTTCATCCAGGTTCTGGGAGATGGAGCTTCAATACTTCCTTTGGCTGAGGGAATTTAAATTTATATCTGCTATTGAGGATCCAAGCCATGAGACTAATTTCCATTCTTCAGAGGTGGAAACTACTCTTCTTTCTTTTCTTTTTTTCTCAGAGTGATTGATGTTTCACAAAATCCTCACAGAAATCCTCTCGTTCTGCTGACCACCTCTGGCTACTGCAAATTGCCCCGGGAATGGTGGTTCTTCTTAGATATGGAAGGGTTAATGTGGCCTTCCCTTCTGTAAGATGATTGAGCTTGACAGCCTGGCTCACGAGATTGCACAACCTAACCCTGCAAGTTAATCAACCACATAACTAACTGCTGCCAAGTTCATGCCAGTTAGGATTGCATACATTCATGTCAAGCAGGCATCCATGTATTCCCATCTGGAATGATTCCTTACACATTTACACCTAATTCAGACGAACCTCAGCAATAACACTGGGCTGAAATCAAAGGTGAATTTAAAAACCTGAATTAAGCATTTCCTAGAGGTTATGGGGGTAGACTGCCATACATCACAATTGAAAGAAAGGAAAGGAGGAAGTCGGACTAAGAGAAAGCAAAGATCTCCCAAAGAGAGAGCAAAAAGTGACTAAGACAGAGCATTTGTTGTGGGTGATTTTTCAACAGCTGCTTTAACTTTCAGAATAGCCTGTGATATTGGTTGCAAGAATCTTAAAATGGTAGTGCAATATTTTTATACCGATAATCCATTTCTTAGATTTGTCAAAGGGTTGTTCTAAGCTCTAGATTTACACAAGCCCATACAGACAGGTATCCAAGTCTAACTACAAAAATCCAAACTCTGCACGGGTTTCACACACTTCTTGAGGCATATGCATTCACACAGAAAAGAGTCAAATATTACAATCACATCATGGAAATCTGCATGTGAAGAACTGACAACATGGCTGTGTTTTTAAGTATGTTGTAAAACACTGTGCTCACTGCTGCTTCATAGTTGTACAAAGAAGTTAAAAAATTCGATGAAGCAGAAAAAGAAAAAACATTGCATGCTTGTGTTGTATGCTGGCTTTGCAAGCAGGGCAGTGGAATAGATCTCGAAGTTTGGGGTACATATCAAGCTCTGCTACAAGTTTTTTGTCATCCTGTCATTTCCCCACTCTGCCTTTTTTCTTCATAAGACATGTAAAAATTAGGAAATGGAATATTCATTACTGAGCTTATTTCATTGTAACACTGCTGAGCACTGCTACTATGTGTACAGTCACTATTACGCACATGTGCAAAAGGGATATCCTTGTCCTAGGGAACATTAGTGTCTGATTAGACCCTCTGGGGATACTGCATTCCAAACAATTAATCAGATCCATAGTATCCAAATTGGTCAGGAAGGCTACAGACATTAAAAATGGGAGGTTTTTGGCCTGCAAGCAAACAGAGGTCAACATGAACTCAGAAGACCTGTCACCAGGCCACCCATTAACAAGGATTTCACCATTAATTATTTCCTCTCAATACAAGACTGGTGCAAGAAATAAAGACCAACTAACATGGTTTAATGAGTTTATTGCATAAATGTAAATTATTTCAGTTTGTGCTGCATTTGCATGTTTTTCAAATCATTAAAAATTAAGTGGAAGGCATCAAAATTGGAAAAGATAAGGGTATAGAGAAAATATAATATAAAGATACATAGATTTGATAGAATAGTAGCAGAGATTTAAGACACTGACATTCCATATTAACATGTCTTCATTGTATTAACAGTGCTAGAATGAATAGCTGTGCTATTTGCAGGGGCTTTAACGGAAAAGAATGATCATGTTAGCTCAGGCCCTGTGAATAATGTATGAGGCTGAATTCAACTTATTTGCTTCATCTTGCATTCAGTCTAAAACCCCCACAAAATAAAGGACTACACTTAGCATTAAGTAACAATTTCTTGTTTTAACGTCCATATCATTATTTCTGTGCAGTTAGACGTTGGTTAGAAAATTGCATATGGGGTGTTTTTCCATTTATTAGAATTTTCAGATGCAGTCTCAGTGTTAGATGGAGGCCAGTCTGGGAGTTCTTCTATTTTTCCCATTTAAATCCTTTAGGCCCTCAATGCATTTTTAATAGGCCATAGAAGAATCAATTAAATCTTGTTATTTGTATGCATTACAGGGTTATGCTCTTGTGGGTATCTAGCTAGTGTTAATTAACCAAGGAAGAAAGTATTTTGCGCTTTTAAATGGTGTAAAATGCTAAATTCACAAATTAAGGATCAAACAACAGTTTGGAATGGAAAAGTCTTAATAATAGCAATGTATTGGTGAGTTATGACTTCCAGCTGAAGAAAGTCATGTGGAAAAGAAGACTTCATTATCACCTCTATTTAAATCAACCTATTTTTCTAATTTTATTCTTTTAAAGAAAATTATACTTTATAATCACTTTGAAAACTTTAGCTACCTGGAACAGTAATGACCTTGAAGAAATGAAGTCACCCACTCTCCCATAGCAAACAAAAGGGTTCCTGAGGAGAATACCATGGAGTTCTGAGGAATCTTTCTAGCCCTGCTTATACTTGGAAAAATCAACCTGCCCCTGTCCCAACTGGGTTAACATAGAAACTATATCCAAAAGAAAACAGAGAGGATGAAGAGTAGTAGAACAGAAGACATTCAGGTAATTTCGTTCAGTTGCTGCTTATAATTTTTCTAATCTACAATGAAAAGGGGTTACAGCAGAGTCCTGTCATCAAGCAACACTCAGAAAATCAGGCTGACAAGGATGCTTCATGTCGCCCTGGGTTTTTCTACTGTTCAGTGTTTTTACTTTTGTAGTAGAAGTTCTCATGCATTTTGTATAAACATAGCTCTTGTTTTTCTAACTGGCCTAGAATGTTTTCTGAACTTCTGGATTGTTCATTCCTTTCTCCAAGGCGGAGAAAGATGATAGACTGTGTTCCTATCCTGTAAAATTGTAGAGGTGCTAACCTCATCTACCAATGTATGATTGTTTTAAGAGAGGTATAAAAGAGTGAGAATAAAGGTGGGCAGGGCCCTTTTCGCTCTGCTCGGTGGTCTGACCTGCTGCTAACCTGCTGTTTGAATCTGCGTGTTCGTGTCCGACACTGCGACAGCTTCATAGTCAATTTTGGCTGCAATGAGTTTTAACTGTGGCAGGAGAGAAGAAAGGCATTTTCACAGCAACCTGGGTGGTACAAGGGGTGGGGGTAGTACAGTAATCAGGGCAAATAGAACTGAAAGTTGGTAAGAATGTCGAATCATAGAATATCCTAAATTGGAAGGGACCCACAAGAATCTTCGTTGTCTAACTCCTGGCCCTGCACAGGACAGCCTCAACAATAAACAGCATGTTCCTGAGAGCATTGCGGAAATCCTTCTTGAACTCTGTCAGGTTTGGTGCTGTGACCACTTCCCTGAGGAGCCCTTTCCAGTGTCCAACCACCCTCTGGGTGAAGAACCTTTCTCCTGATATCCAACCTAAACCTCCCCTGACACAATTCAGGCAATTCTATCATGTTCTGTCACTGGTCACCAGAGAGAAGAGATCAGTGCCTGCCCCTCTGCTTCCCCTCACAAGGAAGTTGCAACTGCAATGAGGTCTCCCCTCAGTCTCCTCCAAGATGGACAGGCCAAGTGACCTCACCTCTTCTAACATGACTTCCCCTCAAGGCCCTTCACCATCCTCGTGGCCGTGCTTTGGACACTCTCTAATAGTTTAATATCATTTTTATATTGCCCCCAGAATTTCCCCCAGCACTCGAGGTGAGGCTGCCCCAGTGCAGAGCAGAGCAGGATCAATCCCCTCCCTTGCCCAGCTGGCGACGCTGTGCCTGATGCACCCCTGGCCCTCCTGGCTGCCAGGGCACTGCTGACTCGTGTTCCCCTTGCCATTGACCAGGACCCCCAGGTCCCTTTCTGTGGCACTGCTCTCCAGCCTCTCCTTCCCCAGTCTGTACATCCAGGGTTGCTTCATCACAGGTGCAGAATCTGGAACTTGTCTTTGTTAAACTTCACACAGTTGGTGATTGCCCAGCCGTCTGATTTGTCAAGGTCCCTCTGCAGGGCCTCTCTGCCTTCGAGGGAGTCAGCAGGGTGCTTCAGTTTACTATCATCGGCAAACTTCCTCAGCATACCTTTGAGTATTGCATCCAAGTCATTTATGGACATGTTGACTTAACAAAGGAGAATCAAATGTGATGGTAACAGACATCTGTCCAGCAGGATTATATCCCCATCCCCCGCTTTCCCACTGCTGGGGAAAAGCAACTTCTTACTCAATTACTCCTTCTGGAGAGGAACAGCAGCTTTACACATGCTAATCTCCTGATGAACTTCTTCCAGGCATGGGGCTCTGGATCTCCTTCATGAAAGTCCCTGCATAGCCAGAGGTTTTTTGCCTTAGTCCTTCTATATCATTGCCTGTCTAGAAAATGAAGATATCCATTTCTCATCATGTCCATGACAAACAGCATCCTGGCGTTGTAACACTGGTCACAGGAGACCTGTGGGGCAGTGTATGCCTGAAGAGCCAAATGGGAAGGGAAGTAAAACCCAGAGGACAACCCAGAAAAAAGTCACTGGGATCCTTTAAAAGGAAAAGGGCACTTGGCATATAGTTTAGTATTTTTAGAAGATATTAGAATGTTTGAAAATGCAATTAAATGCTGCATATGATGCACAGATGACAGTCACTTTCAGTTTGCTGATGCTGCTGTGTTATTTTATACAATGACTTACTTTGCTTGTTGTTTTGGGCAGACCCTGTGATATAAAAAATCCGTTCCTTCGAGGCAAGGCTGAAGACAGTGAATAGTTGTTTGACGTGGAATTTAGTTCAGAAGATATTCAACAATTTTTTTCCCTTGGAATTTATTCTTGGTGTGTTTTCAATTACTTGTGTTTCTCACTACAGCCTTTGGTAAGCTCAGGAAAGATCCATTTGGACTAAGTACTATTGTAAAAACGCTTCCCTTCATGCTAATATGAGGACCTTCATCTTGTCCTGCTATGATAGAAGAACAACAACATTTTCCTGGAGCAACTGACATCCATTAAGGGATCCTATCATTCATCAAGCACAAACAGTTTGCTAAGCCAAGTCCTGTCTATGGGAACAAAAACATCCCCGTATTTCTAAGGAGGCAGAGCACACGTTGATATGTCTCAATAAGGAGCTGGATAAATATTGTAAAATAATGTTTCAGTAGAGCAGATGTTCAAACCATATTGACACCTACTAACAAACTCGGACTCCCTGGGGCAAGAAACTTTATTTACAATGGAATCAAATTATCTCTGAATGTATGAGCAACATCCAACCCAAGGCAAAGAATAAGATTACTTTACAATTTTTTAAAAAAATAAACCAAACCCAAATAGAGACCCACAATTTCCTTGTTCTTGAGCATCAGTTTCAGAAAACGAGAAACCATCTACTAGCTATTAACATAAGCTAAGAAAGAACAAAAAAAAAAAATACAAGTTGCAGGCATTTTTAACTTGTTTTAAAAGCGGTTGTTCTATTTCTAGATATGTGAACAAATCTGATCTCAGCATTTTGTTTCAATTAGCATATAGACTGTCATCTGAAAAGAAGGTCCAACAGAGGACAAAATAAAGTGTATATAAAGTAAGTGGAATGTGTATTTTGTTTTATATTAAGGAGCACGATAAAATAGCTCCAGGAGATCCCTCAGGGCTTTTCTAAAGGATCATTTCCTAAAAATAGTTACAGTACTGTTGTGCTATAATCTGCGTTTCAACCTGCTGCGTTTTAAAACAGGAGTCCTAGAATCATCATAAAATATTCTTAGCATGAAGCTGCTGGGATAGAGAAAGAGCAAGATTAACATTTTAGGTTTTTATACGGACTCCATGAGCACAGGGCCTACATTGCTGCTGAATCAGCTTTTTTGCAGTTTTCCAAATACACAGATTTTTCATGGATTGTAAAAATAAAAATAGACAGTTATTTTATATGGACAGGAAATTATAGGAAGTTTGAGTGTTCTTAGACCATAAATGCAGCACAATTCTAAGTGAGATATAATTATTAGAAAAAACAGCAGACAAGATATGTGAAGCTATGACACTAAAAAAAATGAGGTGATGAAAAGGGTAAAGTTAAGCCTCAGCCTGGAGACTCAAAATGGCACAGATCCCACATAAAATCTTAGAATCATAGAATGGTTTGGGTTGGAAGGGACCTTAAATATCATCCAGTTCCAACCTCCCTACCATGGGCAGCGACACCTTGGACACTTTTAGACCTGGCTGCTCAGAGCACATCCCCCTCTACACTTCCTTTTTATGAAGTTAATGAAGCCTAGTGAAAAGTAAAAGACATAAAGCTTAGAGGCATCAGCTCCCTATTTAATATTAAGGCCAAATCATGAACTAAACATTAATTTACTTTGCTGGAAACTCTGTTCTTTATTCCTATATTCTACACACTAATCTGTTCATCCTGACAGTGAGTTACCCACAGCTACTACAACATCCAGCATCATCTGTATTTATTTATTTATTTATTTTGAAGCTCACAATTCACCTCTTTCCAGTGAGTAAGTACACTATTTATGCCTCTTTATTCTTAAATTGAAATTCCTACAAGAGTTCAGACATAAGACATAAACTGTCTGTAGAGAAAAACTCACCAGAAGCTGTATTAATATGCATTTTGGCATATTAGATTCTATATTAAGAGCATTTATAGCATTCAAACAATCTCACGAGCATCAAGCCTTTGGCTGTCAAAGAAAAAGATCCTGCGTAAGGCAGATAAGCTCCACCAAAGCCCTTATTTGTAAACATAGTGCAGCTGCCGAGTGCCTCAGAATTCTCTTACGTTACCTGATCACGTAGCTGGGAGCAGACTGTACAACAGACTTTGTCAGCTTGCAAACAGAATGCGTGTCTCCCCATCTGCAACAGATCTTTCAAGTATTAAAAATACATAAAGATAAGGTGCTATTCAAATCCTGCCTTTACTGGCTTACAACTTATAAAGCCAAATTATTGCTCAGGGCAGCAGCTCCATCCTCCCTCCTTCCCTCCCCTTCCTTCTTCTGTCTTTAATTTTAGACTGTACATTATTAATCGAGTAAAATTGCCTCCCCCATATATATATTTTTAAGAGGTTAAATAAATCTGAACTGTTTCGACTGAGATACTGTAAAAACTAATTTTTACTACTTACGCTTTTTTTGCCAAACTCAAAAAATACAAAATACAGGTAAACTGAGGGAGAAACATTTAAAGCAGTTGTTCAACACCTTTGCCTTGTAAAAAACAGATGAGATAATAAGGAAAAGAGGACTAACCGTCAGGCATTAGCTGGCAGTCAGAAAGGCAACATATCTTTGGTAACATGAATTCATGTGTTTTTCTCTCAGAAAGAGTGTATATTAGAAGTGGTATGTACAAATGATCAGGACACAGGAGCTTTAGAGTAATACATATTATTAATAAAAAAGAGTGATAGACCTACCAATAACTTCAGCAGGAACAATTTTCACTATAACTTTATTGTATTTTTTCCCCTATAGCTTTACCACTCTCTGGTCAGACAACTGCTATTATCCCTTCCCCTGTAATCCAGCTTCTCTCCTTAATCAGAAAAGGCATACAAATTCAATTTCAGTAAATGAGTTCACTGAAGGAGTCTCATTTTGAGTGACTTTTGTCTTTCAAGTGTGACAACAAATTTCACATCTTTGGCTAGTGTGACGGTGTTTTCACACTAATCCTTTGCAGGTGTCAGCCTGAGGTGTTCTGCTCCCATACTTTCAAGCACTGCCTTTCTGGGCGCAGTGTTCTTTCTCCAACAGTGCCGTACATCATCTTGAAAGCTGTGCAAAGTGTTTGTGAGAGGGATGGACACAGTGAAGAATCACAAATTGTATGATCTAATGCCAAAATCTGTCAGTATGATTAAAAACATTAAGTTTTGGTTGAAAATGGGTAAATTAATAAATAAATGCAAGTATTGTTTTTAGCATAGTTTTGTATGTCTTAAAAGTAAAGTAAACCATATAAATATTGCCTACCAGGGAAGAATTGTCATCTCTATCTGTGGTGGGTTCACCCTAGCTGACACCCACTGAGCCTTGCACTTTTTCCCCTTTCTGCGGGATGGGGAGGAGACAAAAGAAAGGGAAAAAGACTTGTGGATCATTTTTGTCACATTTTTATAGGAAAAACAAAGGCTGTACATATAAGCCAGGCAAAATAAGGAATTCGTTCATTACTACCCCTTGGCAGAGAGATGTTCAGCCGCTTCTTGGCCGGCAGGCCCTCAGCATGAATAATGCTTGCTTGCACAGGCAAACACTATCACAACAAATGTGGCCCCTTTCTCCTTCTTGACTGGAGCCGTTCTAGCTGAAGCACACCACTCTGAATGGAGTATCCCTTTTGTCAGGCTGGGTCTGCTGGATGGGCAGTGCTCCCTGACAGCCTCTTGCCACCTCCAGCTTGAGGCCTTTTGGATGGGGGTGGGTGGCGGGGGGGAGAGAATCCAGTAGGTTTCATTTCCCACCCTGGGAATCAAAGTTTTTTCTCTTTCCTCTACCCAAAAAGTGGGAGTGGCAAGAGGCTGACAGGGGACACTGCCAGGATGGCAGACCCAAATTGACCATATTCCATTCCATGTGATATTGTGCTCCTCAAGAAAAGCTCAGGACAAAAAAGAGAAAGGGAGGGTTCAGCAACGGCATGAAAGGAGTGAAAGAACATTACTGGCATAACAAAGACAAATCAGTAACACAGTAGCACACTAAAGCTTGTGTTTCTCAGTTTGGGCCACTGGATTTTGTTACTTATCTGTGGTCTTGGCAGGTTTTTTGCCCGTGAAAAGACCCTTTGATAAGTTTCATTAAAGTATCACCACAGGAATATGAAATGTCATGTTCTGCCATCAGGATGACAAATGTCTCTTCTCCCTCCTTAATCTTTGAATCAATCTGGATAGCACAAAATCAGTGTGTCAGCTTCATACCCACAAGTACTTCTCATCTTGCTGCTGTTTTGTAGCTGAGGAAAGTCGTAGCAGCTACCACATCTAATTTGGAAATCAATTTCAAAAGTGGATCTGTGTCTTCTTTCCAAGAGAAAGTCAGATTTCCAACAGATTGAACTCATTAAAATGTATTTCTTAAAGGAAAGATATTTCAGTTCACTTCAATGAACTAGTTTTCTGGGTTCCTAACATTGTTACTGGGTGCTTGTGTATGGGGAACAAGGAGAGTAAGAGGCTTTTTGAATATTTTTGAATCTCCTTAACTTTGATTTTAGACAATTAATACATAAACAAGAAATTAATAGAAGTCTAAAATTATTTTATTTTTCACAGGGCAGGCCAGAAAAACTGAAGTATCATACAGGTCACAATAAGAAAATTTTATCACATAAAACTTGCAGTTGCATTCTCTAAGCACTTCTGCAATACCCTTGAATGAATTCCTTGTTCTGCAAGGGTTGAATGAATTCCCTGTTCTGCTTTGGCTGCCTGCATGGATTTTGCTTTACCTACTAACCTGTGTTTATTTCAACCCATGAGTTTTCTCACTTCTGCCCTTCAGATTCTCTCCTCCATCCCAGCAGGTGGGAGGAAGTGAGCACCTGGGTGGTGCTGAGCTGCTGGCAGGGGTTAAACCAGACACAGGGCCATGATCTCATGGGTTGGTGGAGGTGTGGTGGGACAGGTCACACCACAGCAGTGCTGCCAGACACGGATGCAGCAGGCTCTTTTAGGAAGGACAGTGCCAGGGTGCTGTCAGGGGTGGGGGTTCCTATGGGACCTGGAGCTGCAGGGGATCAGCACAGGGGCTCAGGAATAGGCCAGGTGGCTGTCACCAAGCCTGACTAGAAGTCATTAAAATCACTGAATTAGGGCTGGTGTGAAATGAAAAATACTGTGAGCCATTTGATTTAATTAAAAATTGATCTGTCAGTTACATGCACTGAACTTTACATTTTAAAAAAGAAAGAAAATGGTAAAAAAGCACTAAAAATACATTTCACATGTAATCACAGTATCATATAGAAATCGATTCTGTATTTAACAAAGTAGATCTTTTTTATTCCCCTGAAATAATTCAGACTGTGCAATATTCCATAATCCTACCAGCAGAAAAGAGTAAAGTGTAGCCACCAAGTTCTGGTCTGGGGTAGTTATCCAGTCTCATGGATGAAAGCCACTGTGAGCTGATGCAAACTTCTCTCTAGGTTCTGAAGTGGAAGAATGTCACAAACACAAAGAGAATCAAATCTCTTTCAGCACAGAAATTTTGGCATTTAAATGTCTCTCAACTTTTAGTTTTTTAAGTCCTGTGGAGTTTCCAATTTCTCTTTTAAGAAAGTCAGCTGTTCATTTAAGAACAGAGTTTGCAAATGCTCTATATTAATGATATAGTTAATCAAATGGTGTAAAAAAATAGGGAGAAACAATTATTGCAAATATTGTTCCACTTTTGTTTTGTAGGATTCAATTTGAAAGAGAGTTGTTGGTGCTGGAATTCAGTGAAATATGATTTTCTTGTTATTAAGTATGAGAGGAAAGGTGATAGCTACAGATCCAGAACTTTCTTCAACTGAAAAGACTTACAAAATATACTAAAATTTCCTACTTGCTCAAAATACCAGCATTTTTTTCAGAACGTCAATCATTTCAAAAACAATTTGGAGACTTCCTGTGATAAAGTTGCCAGCTAATTCATCATAATACTTAACCCTATGTGTCATCTAAGCAGTTTCACTGGGATTTCTTCACTAATTATGCCATAGTTCTTTCAGGGAAGACATTCTTCCTGGGGGGTAGCCATAGGGTTATTGTAGTTTTGTCACAATGACTGGGTTTGCATACAACAGCCATTCATGCATAGAAGAATAAAGATACATTAGTAATACTAAACTATTTCTGCTATGGCTAATATTTTAAAATATGAAAAAAAATCAGTCAGTGGTGCTCAATCTAGAAAAAGGAGCGCTAACATGGTAACGTAACATTCCAGATAACGCCTTCATAATGCTAGTGTAGCTCAGCTGTGTGTTTTGTCCTGAAAGTATGTAGCTGAACATAGCTGACAATCAGTGAAAATTAGAAATAAGATAAATGTTGCTCACAAAGTAAATGAGCTAATCTTTGCAACGTATTTGCTTGCAATACTCACTTTGTTCTCGGATTTAAGTAGGAGGACCTATTAACCTTCTTCTCAGCAGTAAAGAAAATTAATCCACCCCGTCTAAATAAGGCAATTGTAAATGAAAGGCTTTACTGTAGATTTGTTACTCTGCCACAACTCTTCAGCAGGCAGATGGATACTTACATATAAATAGCAAAATGTGGAGGATGCCGATGTTGCTTGGGACCACAATTCATTTAGAAGTGTATTGAACAGCAAGCTATTTTTCTGCATTTAGTGACAGTTGCTGGTTTTTTTCTGTAGGTTTCAAACAAACAGAACTAGCATGGGCTTTGAGGTAGTATTGATTCCTTTTGCATGGAGAGGTCCTTTCGCACTTCTTGACCAAATGCAAATATATGCATCTGACAAGAAAAAACAAGACAAAGAAAAAAAACCCAGGAAAATCCTTGAAAGAGGATTCACAATCCACAAAGTACAGTGAGATTGTCTTTTGAAAATGACCCAAAGAGCTGCAGTAATACTTAACTCTGAGAGGCAGTGTGAGAAGCCCTAGCACACAGAAATCAGAAGACCTGGCATGTTGCTCTGCCCACAGAAAGAAAAGACAGCACTTATTTTATCTACAACGGGGCCAAAACGTTGATCTGGTCTCCTCCTCCACAGCTCCACCATGAATATCCCATGAGACTGTAATTAAAATGTTGTTACTTGGTGCTCATTTCTTCATTATTTGGGGAAAAAAAAAAAGGAAAGAGCATTTGTCGTTTCCCAACCTTCAATCATTATCTACCTATGTAAATATACAAAGACATTTTAACTAGCTGTACTATATAAAGCAAGTCCTTCCTGCTGAGTTTTATTAATTTGCAGTGAAACAGGAATAATGATACTTGCCTGCCTTTGTAATGTGTTTTCTGATCTGTAAATGAAATGCTTGATATGAAAAGCTTAATGAAAGTTAAATATTTTAGAAATAAATATCATGTGAGTACAAATGCATGAAAGTCATATAACAAAATGCAATTAAAGCATTTGCTATAATTTATTTGCATGCTTATTAAGACTCACTTTATATCTGTTTTCACGCATAGAGATTTCACCGCACAAAGAATTCACACAATTCACACACGACATATTGATGACCATAGACAGTAGACAAAGGTAATATGTGCTTGTTTAAATACAATGCACTTCTAAGGTTTTTTTTCTGCTAAAGTTTAAACTCAATGGAAAACAAATATTGGCTGATATTTCACTACTAAAGTGAGTATAGCTGAAATTTGATTTGAAAAATTCTAACATTACATAGTGTTTATTTTTCATCAATGCAATTAAAACTTGTAAGATGAAATAACATTTTTTACTAATACTTAGTAAATAAATAATTATAATCTTTATAGCAATAATTTGTTCTTGGATAACAGTGAAATTAACCAAAAAGAATCCCCTTAAATGGCAACAATTTACAACATTTTAAGTACCTGACCTAGTCCCCAAGAGTCTCTGCCCCATTTGTCATCTAATTATTTGAATAGCATGAACAGGGCAAGTAATTCTGACATTATCAGAAGTTCACAGAAATGAGCTTTGGAAATATACACAAGACTATTGGGTCAAATCATCAAAGCAATCCATCAAGGACAGAATACTCATGTAGACTGTATGACTACCTCAGTAGTCATAAAATATATAAAAATTGGGAAGAATGTCAAATAAATTAAATAAAATCCTGAGCACAATATTTTCCCAGGTAAGTATCAATGCAGAGAGTAAGTTCCATTAACAGATTAAGGGAAAAAGACCCCAAACAAATAAGAACATGACACCAAAAAACCCCATTGCATATAGAAGAACCCTTTTATTCACCTCTCTTTGTTGTCACATAGCCTGTGAGGCCTTGTTTATTTTGAAACTTTCCCACGTAATAAGTGAGAGTGCAAATTTACAGGACAGTGTTCTCAAACAACTTAATCTTCAGTCTTTAAGTAGCTGACTCTATATATTTTGTTTTCTTCTCTGACTCAACTCCCACTATTTTCTTTTTCATTTTCAATAGCTTCTGAATTTTGATGCCCAAGACACTGTCTTCTGCCTCCTTCTTTCATAATTACTTCTGAGAACATCACCTTCTCTTCAGGATCTTCACTCTAAGTCTTCAATACCTGGAAAGTTTACTTCAAAAGATAGTTCTGTCAGCAGCCAAACTAATCATATTTGCTTTCCTTCATATCCTGTGCACACAGATTCTTTAGCATCTAAGAATAAATTTATAAGCCTTTCACTCTGTGTGGCTAGTCTGTTGCCCATTTTCAACAAACTTTAAAGTTCTGAATGTGCTTGACGTCTCTGTACTTTTTATCAAGTCCGTCTCAAGTTGGCCAGCAGGTTGAAAATGCACAAGGTCAAAGAACAGTAGTATAAATCCCACTTCCTTTAAAGAATACACTTAAAAATACTCCTTCAGCAGGTAGGGACTTTGCATTTATTATTGATTTGCAATTATGATTAAATCTTCGATGCAGAGATCAGTTCTTAGTTTCTTCTATGACATATATGAAATTTTCACACTACATAGACCTTGACTTAAAAAAACCCCATATAAATGCACATGGACACAGTAGCTTAATACAAACAAACTGATGATTCCTCCTTCAGGCAAAACAAACACCCGAAGTTTCAGTCTTCCATAAATGCACACATCAAATCACTCCAGGAAAGTGGATCATTGTGGATAAAATGACACTATTACAAGCTAATATAGGAACTATGTAATTTTTAGCAAATTATGTTCAGCATTGCAAATCCAATATAGTGTGTGATACAGTAATTCAGAGAGAATGCGCATTACATAGAAAATATCTGGGGCTTGTTTTTCCTGGCAGACTTGCTAAGTACTTTCTAATTTCATGCAGAGGAATAAAAGGCCAAAATTAACATGATGATCTCTTCCAATTTAAAATCTAAATGTTGCTTTTGTTTTGGAGCTCACTTTATGTATATCAATACAAATCATAGCTCCTTAAATCATCCGGCAGTATTTGTCCCAGCCTTCATATACATATTTAATGATGTAGAGGAAGTATCTATGCAAGATTTTACCATAAATAAACTACAATTCTTACAATGAAAAGAAGGTCTATTTTCTGAGAGGCCTAGAAGCAAATTTGTTGAACGATCTTCTTGTCATGTTAGTGTTGGATCGTAGTTTGATGCTTGTGCTGAATTTGGCTGGGGTAGGATTAATTGTCTTCATAGTGGCTGGTATGAGGTTGTGTTTTGGATTTTTGCTTAACACAGGGTTTATAATATAGAGATGTTTTTGTTATTGCTGAGCAGCGCTAACACAGAGCCAAGGCCTTTTCTACTTTTCGTACAACCACAATGGGGAGGAAGTTGTTGGTGCACGGGAGGTTGGGAGGAGACACAGCCAGGACAGGTGACCCCAGCTGACCAAAGGGATAATCCAGACCATAGGACGTCATGCTCAGTATAGAAAGGTGGGGGGGGGGGGAAGAAGGAGGATGGGAGAGACATTTGGAATGATGGCATTTGTATTTGCAAGTAACCACTACATGTGATGGGTCCCTACTCTCCTGGAGATGGTTGAACACCTGCCTGCCCATGGGAAGCACTGAATTAATTCTTTGTTTTTCTTTCTTTGTGTGTGTGGCATTTGCTTTCCTTATTAAAATATCTTTATCTCCCAAGGGTTTTCCAACTTTTACCCTTCCAATTCTCTCCCCAATCCTGCTGGTGGGGGAGTGAGCGAGCAGCTGCGAGGGGTTTGGCGGCTGGCTGGGGTTAAACAATGCTCTTGGAAAGTGCCAAAGTGAAAATGGGAGCTGAATTTACCTTAATGCATCCCCTGCACCCAAAAGTATACATTTTTTACCACGCCTCAGTGAAAGAATGACTGATGATTTTGCTGGTCAAAATGCATCATTGTGCTGGATTGTATCCACGTTGATCCAGTGCCATGTGCTATTCTTGGCTCATTATGGTGTAGAGGGACAGGACAAGTTCCCAAAAGGAGACTGGGGAAGGATAACACAGAGGGAAATAAGGCATGTGTCATTTTATACTCTTTCCATCTGCACTGTCTACTTGATGAAACCATTTATTTGCAGAAGGTGGCACTTGATGAAAATGCAAGTCACTGTTAGATGGCAAGGCAAAGCAGGTTCTTTGTGCAGTTTTACTTGAATGGAAGTTTTAAAGACACATAATTAATTGCTACATAGCTTCCTTCACAGCATATTGCTGTAAGCACTCACTTTTTCCTAGATCTCATACAGAAAGTCTTCCTGTATAATCTGGCATCACAGATGATACTGAAAATCAGGCTCTGGGAGCACTGAGTATTTCACTACTGGAGTTAGCTGTGAATTTAGTCTCAGGCTATATTTTCCTCAATATTTTGGTAAAGTCTGTGCCAATATGAAATAGATTTTTTTATGTACTGTGGGTGTATCTTACTATGAAAGTAATACACAGGTTGCAGAAGAAAACAAGACTCTGGAAACTGGTACTAAAATTAGTTAATTGAAGGCTCATCTTTCAGTTGCCATGTTCATCTATGAGATTGAGACCAAAGCCTTTGTCTGATCATAATTTTGGTGGTTTTGTTGGGTTTTTTTCCTTTCATCTTCAAAAAGAAAACCAATAATAGACATACACTTTTCATGCAATCACATTTGGGACATTTTTATGTACTGTTACAAAATCTATTATATTCACTGCCTAGCAACATGAGTTGGGTGAACTGCCATCATGAATACGTATGTGTTTCAAAGAGACTAAAAGTGCTAGTGTTTGACTTCTAGGATGACATGTTGATTTCAGTGTTAGATTCAAAACCTAAATTCAAGACAATACACTCATGGATAACTTCATGCATGAGAGCTGTGTAAGCTCCCTTTGTAGTCACTGGATATCTAATCAGAAAACTTGAGTGAGCTGAGAGTTACTCAGATGACCTCATGATCATCTAATAGCTCATTAGTCTTACTTGACTGTAATGGACACCTATATACTGAACTCATATGTAGAGACCTGCATTTCAGACAGGTAAATGGAGGTATTTGATCAGGAAGCCAAATGCCACACATTGTTTGCACACAGAATAAACTTTATTGTCATGTTCACTTCCTAAACTGTGCCTACTGGAATTTCAGTAGGAAGGTTATTGAATTGTACCAAGTGATGAGAGCAGCAGCTGCTCCTGGTTTTGTATTAAGCCATGCATAGGCGCAGGATGAAGTATCTATTTGCATTGTCTTCTCACTGTGGAATTGACTGAGGAAGTAATTCTTGACAGGATTTGTCAGAGCCCTGCAGCTCTGTGTGGTTCAGCAAAGACTATCCACAAAGCTGTCTCCCACCTCTCCCAGGAAGAGGATGGTAGAGCAAATTTCTGTTACTTATTGAATGGGCACCCTTGGCATACCTAGATATGATGACTTATTCCTGACTATTCTGTCACTCCAGGAAAAAAATTAACCTTGATCAGATTACTCAGATATGCTAGAGATGAAAAGAGCCCTTAAGGCTCTCAGGCCCACAACAAACTTGGGCTGAACAATAACTATGAGAAATCTATGCTACTGTAGCTTCAATCCTACTCCTAGCTGTGCAACAGCTACAAATGTGGAAATGTTTTGTAGTCTGTCTTTGATGGACATAGAGAGGTTTTCAGCAGGGATTCTCCACAGGCTTCCCCTGAGTAGTTTGACTAATAGTGCTGCATGTTAGAAAGTACTCTCCTATGAATTATTTATGAGGTCTGGTGTGCTTTCCTGTACAAATCTTTAGGGTCACAGCATAAGTTTGCCATTTCTACGAAGTCAGGCAAATTCCAGCACTAGGTTGCTTCTAGAGAATAATTATTTTCAGTCAAACAGTTCAGAAAAGGAGAAGATATACAATCAGGGGTACAAACCAATTATGACTAGTTATTAGCCTCTGCTTACTACATATCCAGCTCCAAACAGCCACCAGTTAGAACTGGTCTGTGAGATGAAACTCTACTCTGCTTATGATTTCAAGTTTGGAAATTATTTCTGTCTACATGAGACTACCGGAAGAATAGGAATGGAAATGGAATTAGAATTGAAAATCCATTAGAAATAGGAATGGAAAATCAAAAAGGTGCTGAATTTTTAGTGCTTTAAGCAATCTTCATGTTAAAACATGAAGATTGACAGGCTGGCCAGACTCAGACTGGCTTCAGTGGAAACCTGTTTCTGCTCTCTCCAACATTTGTCAAGAGGAGAATATTTCTACAGGGTGATCCAGTTCCTATGAGCTGGTGTTTTCTGTGGGAAGAAGTGTCCTAGTCAGACCTCTGACCAGACTGAGTCAGTATCATGTGTGTCAGCTACTGGCAGACTGAGGCTGCAAGTTAGTTTAGCAGGTAGGGTGATCCATAGAGAGGATCATGGGCATTGGCAGAGGAACTCCAGCTTCTCCAGGTGCTTCCTCACTATGGCAAGAAGACACGAGGGCAGAGCTGAGGGAAAATCATAAGTTTGGTGTGGTGATCTTTGTGCATTCAAGTGCTATGGAAAGAATCATGAGGAAACACCCCTTTCGGTATGTTTTGGGGAGATGCAATGAGTTAAAGTGAATTTGGTTCACCAGTATTTTCGAGCAGCCCAGAATAAAACCTGTGGGAGGTAGTGACAAGATTTCTCTTTTTTTCCAGAACGTTTCCCAAATAACCATTTAGAAAAAGCACACAGTGATAATAAACAATCTTACCCTGCAGTACAAGAAGAAGTTAAGGTAAGGTAAGGTAAGAACAGTTTTACTTCAGTGTTTGCTATCATTGGCCCAGAAAGCCATGGCCTTGGGACTTAGGGACAAGCACTGGAGAAGATGGGGACACAGCCTCACATTACCAATTCAGGCAACTCTGACAAATAGAAACTTTCTGATTCAGACTTACTCTTTCTGTGACACAGCAAAAAATTTTATCAGAAACTAGGTTACTTATAATAAAATAATCCCTGTCTTCAGCTATCCCACTTTTCCTCCTGTCTGAATCTCATTTTGCTAACTAATTTTGCTTAATTTTTTGCTAAGGAACATTGCAGGGAAAGGCATATTGCTGCAGAACTGCCAGTACAACTTTCCTTGTGAAAATCTGACTCGGGAAGCAGCTACTCTCAAGGGAACATGGTTTAATTTATACACCAATTAACAGTGTAAATTAATGCTTTACTGTTCATCCTCTCTCCAAAGATTTTAAGTGCCAGTGGAGATTTCATTCTGTAAAAAGATGAAAGACTTCAGAGCAGAGCAGAACAGATGAGAAAACCTCCAAAAATAAAAAAAAAGCATGCATATAAAACGCCTTGAGTGCATCTTGCTGTAGCTGGTTTGGATACTCTCATGAATTGTCTCACTTCAACACAGCTGGAAGACCAGGACAGAACTAGCTAGAAAACAGGTTTTTCTTCAATTAAAAGTTTCAGATTTCATAATCTTGAGTTCCAAATTTGGATGAAAAGCCAAATAGTTTCTACAAGCCTAAAATTCCAGTCTGACAAGTTCAAACCCCTCTGTTTAATTTTTGGATCTAGGATAGGAAGTCTAAGGATGCATTTGTTTTAGTGTCTTATTTCAGATAAGAAGTGATATTCAAGCAAAGTTCCCAGTTATCCCTGCTTACTGTGTTTTGAGTTGTGCCACAGAGCTCTGAGACAAAGCACATAAACTAGATTCTTTTTGGAAAATAAAGTTTTGAAATTAAATTTAAAAATGTACGCTTAACATGCGCCAAACAGTAGTGAGCCTCTAGTCCCCAGGATTGGACTAGTGCTAGTCTGAAGTAATTGTTGGAATATGGACTTCATTATTATTTCATTCATGTCTGCTCCTACTATGCACATGACCCCTTGATGTTGACTCAGTCTGATAATCTAAGTCACTGAATTTGTTTTTTCCATGCTTTAGTGTATCAGAAAAATATAAGAGGAAAATTTTTATGAATAGCAAAAGTGAGGACTGCTGCGTAAATCAAAACTTGAAGAGTGGAAAGAAAAAATACATAGGAGGGGGAAGAAGAATGAGTCTCCTCAGAGCTCCAAAAAGCACTGCAGACCTTGGAAGCATTTTGCAGTGACATCCAGGTGTAGTAGCTGCCGGATACCAACAACCCTGAGTGCAAGGTGAAACCTTCTATCTCTGCAATCACCCAGGGTGCTTGGAAGGCCCCTGAAGCAATGGCTGACGCCTGAGCTAGCACAAGACTTGCTTCTTACCAACTCCACAACCAAGTGTTTAATCCCACAATCTCACTAGAACCTTGTTTGGCAAAAAAAGATGAACTGCCTCAAATTTATGGTAGTATGCCAGAAGAATTGCAGATATAGGCTCTTGCTGCATCTTAATGCCTTCTCTTTTAGTAAGAATAACTACAAACTCTTCTAGATTCCTAAACCATGGTAAAGGATATATACACATTTTTTAATAACTCCCCAGTATGTGAGGCCTTCCAGATTTCTTAAAACAAAGGATCTGGAAAGTGCAAGAAGGAAACAGGAGGAATGAATGAATTACTACAAATGTAACAGGTATTTCTTTGTAGTAATTCAAGAAGAAAACATAGATGAACTTTATTCTTTCTTCAGTCACAATGCTACATCAGATTCCATTAAAGAACTGCCAAAATCATGCATAAATATGAGAATCTGCTTCTGCTATGTTACCTTATCTAGCAGCTTGCCTTTAGGGTGCATGGAAGAATTTATATCAGCAGCTGGAGGAATCTGATGTTAGACATAAATCACAATATCTGTGTTTATCATTGTTAATGTGGGATTTAGATAAAGTTGCTCTATCAAATTTGTGCTAATATTTTAATAAAGTTTATCTCATATGTTGACAGTTAAAGTCTTTGAAAGCTGTTATGATAAACGCTTTGTATCTGTATATATTCTTCCCTGTAATTCAGCAACAAGTTGCTAATGTTGGTTTATCAATATGTTTTATCTGCACAAGGCTATTTAGCTTTGCTTCACTGATAGTTCTGTGGTAAGACACCTCCTTTTACAATCCAGCTTGACAGAGATATGTGGTAGAAGCTGCATATCTGGCTCACAAACAACATTTCTATTTACAGTATGCCAGAATTACATGAAAGATTTACTTATGAGGTTGTCTTTGCAAAAGCAGTGTTTAATTACCAGTAACCTGA
Source organism: Falcunculus frontatus (assembly GCA_013398115.1). NCBI lineage: Eukaryota > Metazoa > Chordata > Aves > Passeriformes > Falcunculus > Falcunculus frontatus. The sequence continues at coordinate 246,765 of VZRV01003341.1, read as the reverse complement.
AATTGTTTTGCAAAACAAACTTCCATATATCAACTTGAAAAAGACTGAAACATTCATTATTTGACGTGCAAAAGCAAGCCACAAAATAATGTTATACGATGTAAGTCTCTGTGTGACTGCTGTAGATTTCTTGAACTTTGAGGGAAGATTTAAATGAATTTTTACCTATTTCTTAGCAGTCATACTCAGTACGCTATTTCTCAGAATCTTCTAAATTTTCATGTGTTGCTTAAAGCTAAATTTGAAGTTGCATCTGTTATGCAGAAGAGGTATCCAAACTCAGTGTGAGAAAGGGAATTAGATATTTCACATATTTTATGTGATTATATCTCTTTCACACGTTTCAAGCCTTTTTCTGTAATCGTTTTTTGCTTTCATGCCTTTATTAGGTCTTTTCTTCCCTGGATATGCATTGTTTTTAAAACCCACAAATTTCTTTAAATCTTTTTGCTTCTTTACTATATCCACAGGCTGATTTAGTCTCCAACAATTTTATCAGGCAAGCTATTGCAAAACTGTCGTGGGTTGACCCTGAGTCTGATGGACAGATCTCTTGACCAGTCACGCTTCTCGAAATTTCCATATTTAGGCCAGTGGAGACACAGGAAGTGTCCCTTTTTCTTCTGCTCAAACCTCCTGGCGGGGAGTTTGGGGGGGGGA
>VZRV01003341.1:113294-245826 GCA_013398115.1 Falcunculus frontatus | reverse complement strand
GGGGGGGATGAGAATTCAGTGTGCAGCCTGCGAGAGAGATAAAGGCTGTTAGCTGGTGCAGTTTGGGAAAAACCACGCGACGTAAAAGAGACCTCTATTTCCTCAAATTAACAGAGAGAGACTTTTAAGGATTGTGAATGCTGACCACAATTCCATGTTTTGTCATTATTTGTGCTGGAGGAAGTAGGAGGGGGGGGTGTTGGAGGAAAAAGGGGGTTTTGTCTTAATCTCTTATTTTATTTTACTCTTAACTCTGTTAGTAATAAACTTTCTTTCATATTCTTTAAGTTTGAGCCTGCTTTGCCTTTCTTCAAACCTCTTATCTCACAGAAGGTAAGAAATGCGAACTAAACCACTACAAAAACATATTCCAAATCTTCTCAGGGAAAGTACTTTTTTTTTTTTTTTTCAAATGTCAATCTTTCAAAATATTTCTAGATTCCTACCAAAGAACCCTAAGGCTTAACTAAATCTATGTTTTCTATACCAAGACAGAAGTTCCAATGTGCTGTATAGAAATATAACATAGCAGAGTTTTCAAAAACACAGAGTCTACTGGACAAAGTAATCTTGGCATTACCTGGAACAAAAGTACCCAAAACACAAACAATACTCAAACTTGAATATGCTTTTAAATGTTGATCTTTGGAGAAATAAATGAAGATTCTTTTGTAGGTAACATACAATAACACCAGCAACCATAATTTTCATTATCTTTTAGTCCTCTGTCTTGAAGCAAAAACTGCCCCAGATAATGTCACGGTGTTTTAATAATAAAAATTAAATATATCAGTGAATAAGTTCATGTTTCATTGGTCACTTTTCCACAGATCTCCACTGTTTCTGTGATAGAAGATTAAAGACTATTCCTTTAAACAAGAAGTATCTCAAGTAATTTTATTTGACAGTTAGACATTTATCCTATCAGTATTAAGAATCATGTTTAAGCTGAGTACACTCTATCTGCTATGATAACTCACTTTTCACACTTTGAAAAGTGTGTATTTTTCATCATTCATTGTCGTGCTTTAGTAAGATTTTTGACACATGAATCTACAGGTTTTTTTAATAAATTCTTAAAGGATTTGTCCCATAAAGGTAAAAATAATATCAGCTTGAGTACTGTGTTGGATTTAGGAAACCATACTCAGTCTTTGTTTTTCATGACAGTACCACACTGGCCAAATTAAAGCAGTTTCCTCTATAATCCTGCATTTGAAGCAAGTTCTGTATTATTTTGCTTAAAAGTAGGAGCTTTGCATACCCATTTCTAAAGAAAATTTCTAAAAGAAAAACTCCAAAGGTTTCAGAAATTAAGACTGTCACACATACATTAATATTTCCTGGCCCATGGCCCAGCCATAAATCTGCATGAGACTCCCACTACAAACTAAAGATTTCTAACTATTTTCCAATAAACAACTAATAAAATTTAAAGTAGTCAATTTTGCTTTGTAACCCATAATGGACACAAGCATTCCTTCATAAGAACTCTTTTCAGATATGCCCACTGGAGTTAGAGATATGATTTAATTTAAACTTACAGATGCAACATACAAGCCATACTTATTTTTTCAAGGCATTTTGGTCTATTTGGTCATTTTGAATTTATCTTTATTAATCTAACAGCTGAAACTGCCAATGACTTGTGTTCGATAATGCATTAAGAAATGTACAGCTATATTCCATTTAATTTACCTGGAGACAAATTTTTGGTTCAGTGGAAATTCCTTCAAAAGGGAATTTCACTACATGAAATTCCATCTCTGCCAGCGCTCCTTTGTGGATGGTCTTCTGCTTCTCATTTACTTGTTGCTGTAATACCTATGAAAAAGAGGTGATGGAGAAAAAAGGATTTCAAATTGACCTCAAGGATATTCTGCTTCTTAGATTATCCAGAGGTTTTCAAGGAACTAACAAAAAGAAATATACAAGTCATAGGGTATAAAACAGCATCCATCGTCACTGAGAAATGCAAGAGATCACCGATATTGGTCTGTTCTCAGACTGATAATCTCTGCATTTGGGAGGTGTTAGGTGTTGATTAATATAAATCTCCATTTTCTTTACAAAAAAATGGTATAGAATTAAAAATTTGCCCATTGTGCAGGCTTAAATTACAAATGTAGCTTTGCAGTCTTAGTATGCTCATCACACACCTTTCTTCTCTATCTTCATCTTCCTCATGCTTTCTCCTCTGGAATTTGACATTATCAGTGGTCTGACTACATTTTTAGTATCCTTCTGACCAGAGATTTTCTACACAGAAATGGCAATTCAAACTTTGTTTTGAAATTACTTTAATTGGAATGAGAAAAATCTTGTCTCTAATTTTCCATTGCTGAACTCTCCTAATCTTGAGAATGGGTAAAATATATAGCTCATGGCACCTAGGGACAGCCTTTTTTTCCCCCCATACTTTTAACCCAAAATATACTATTTATCTCTGTAATATTGATACCTTGGGTTTTAGCTTTTATAATTTTCTAATCCTGTATTACTTGGTGTAAAAATCTGAAGGTTTTATAGCCTGCTAGATGCCGTACTCTCATTCTAAGATAGACATAACAAAGTCTCTAGGTTTGCTGTCCAAGGACACCTATGCCGTACTGGGCCCAAAATGTGTAAACCGACATCTTGGGAAGCAGTGGTAAGCTTAGAGAACTTACATCAGCAGCTAAAGTTTTAATTGGTGAATTTATGCTGATATTCAACTGGACCAAACTGATAAAAGTGTGAAGAACTGGTGACCTGTTGTCCATCTTGGGGTCCATTTTGGCAGTAGCCTCTGGGCTCCCCAGGATGTACCTTTGAAGGCCTTTAAAATAAATACAACCTTTATTCCCTTATTCCAGTCTAGTCTCTGTTTCCAGGTAGCCACTTCAGGCATCAATACGATTCCCCTACAAGAAATGGAAAGATTAAAGTGAGTTAGAGCTTTTCCACTCCTCTACTGATTGTTAATGCATCTGACCAGGAACATAAAAATAATTTTCCAGTATACCTGGTGTGCAAGAATTAGCTGGGGTGTAGCTCCTGGCTGCCCTGAGGCACTGGAGCAACTCCCCAGCTCTCTGCATCAGCTATACAGCACCAGGGAAAAGAAAGCTGAAAGTTTTTTCAGTAACACCTCAAAGAGGAGCAGGAGAAAAGACAAAAGCTTCTTTAAATACTGACCCCCGGTCTATTTTTATTGCTATTAAATCAGAGTTAAATGCCAATGGCTAAGATATGTGGGGAGAGATCTTCCAGAAGCTGCCAGAACCTGGGACTAGAAGCAAAACAGTTTTTAAAATGTCTTGCTTTTAGCTAAAGTTAATGGTAATAACTCACCATGTCTCCTGAAAGTGTCATAAAAAATCTTCTGTAAGAGTGTATTAACCCTGCACATGCAACACAAACTGAGTCAAGATACTGGATGAAATACGAAAGTTTTGCTAGAATCAAATACTATTCAAGACAACAAACTTTGAGCTAATCTGGCATTTTTTAATAAAACCTTTCCACTGCCAGGATCTTCCAGTAAAAGCAAGAAGCTTTTGTGGAATTAATTTACTCTTAAATAAAATTGACAGTAATGCCTATTGAGGTGCACAAGTGAACCACTACATAACCTGCCCTTTCCAATGCACTGTGAGGGCTTAATTGCAATTCTTGTGTGCACATATCTTGGCTGAGCAACACTGAAAGCTTTTGGATTTTGATTTAGGTTTCTGAAAAAAGGAGAGAAACATAAAAGCACAAATGGTTTGTACGGACGTAAAACAGAGAAATGAATTATGTTACTGAAATGGCAAAGACACGATAAAAAAGTGGGGGAAAAAAAAGAAAAAGGCATTACTACACAGAGTACTCTGCATTATGCAGAGGTTTCAAGTTTTTACTGTTGGAGTACACCAATGTGGTAGGTTGAAACTTGGTTGATGGATAAGTCGCTAACCCAATGAGAGGGCTGGTAACGCCTCTGCACTCGCATATTTAAAGAGAAGCAAGGGCGGGAAGATTTTGTGTTGTTCCTCCGTCGAGGGCAGAGGGGTGGCCGGAGGCGGAGGGCCCCGGCCCCGGCCCCCTCTTCTCGCCCTCCGGCTCGGGGCCGGCCCTCGCCCCCAGGGGAGCGCTGTCCCGGCCCCGCAGGCGCTGTGTGACCGGGACCGCCCGGCCGAGATGATCTGAAGCCGCCCAGACCCTGCACGGAGCCGGCGGGGCCGGCGGGCCGCCTCTCCCCTTTCCTTCCTGCAGCTGGCACAGCCTGCGCTGAACCGGAATCTCCACACGCCACATCCGACAAAGACAACCCTTTCCTTCAGATCAGCGAGGAAGAAGAAAGTAAAGGCACGTGGGACGAAGCTGAACATGGCGACCCCAAGGTCAGAAACAGAGTGGAAGGGCGAGGCCACGTGGGATGGAAGCTGACTGACGGCGGGAAAAGAGGGCGCTCGCAGTTCTGGTGCGCAGAGCTTAAAAATGCTTCCTGCAAGCTGTAGAAAAATATTTTAATCCATTTAGAAAAAATTTGGGGGGATGGGAAATCCTTGTGCAGCCTGTGATTTTAAAGAGAAGCCCACGCCAGGCTGTTATAAATGAAAGTGGTGTTTTGAGAGTTGATGATGTTGTGGGATGTTTTGTGGGCTAGTTATTGTTGAATTGTATAGTTGTTGGTTGTAATATTAAAATATGATCACTAGGTGGGGCGATAAATGGGTAGAGTGGATGGAGGTTTATAGAAAATCCTAGAAAAATTATGTAAGAGAGAAAGAAGGAACCAATCACTCGACGCCCCTTTGAAGGACAGGATTGGAGCCCAATGAGACCCCTGGATACGAGCCATCAGAGGGAGGATTTGAGAAGGACCAATCCCGGACTGACGAGGGGTATAAGGACTGTCCCAAGACCCCGCCCAGGGTTCTCCTGAGGAGCTTGCATCCGAGGGAGCACCCAGAGTGCTTGCATTCTGTTACGTTGTTACTTCTGGCTTGTCGAGTGGAGCCTGGGCTACTCCCGGGTTCCCGCTCCTAATTGCTTCCTTTTTTTTTAATAAACGAGTTAATTCTGCCCTTTTTCCTAAAAATCACAGCCTCGTTTATTACAAGGCCACATAGAAGTCGTGAGAAGCTGTTACAGACTCAAAGCCGAGAACCTGTGCTTTCAGGCTAAGATAACTCATCCTTAAGACTAAAACCCCATGGGGTTTTTTTCTGTGGCCCATGACTTGGTGGTGTGGGAAGACTGCGAAATTCGTGGGAGAAATACCTTTTTCACTTAAACAGATTGTTTTTCTGGGCGGACTGCTGGTTTGTGAAAATTCTATGGCACAGAAGAATCTCTTCTTCCTTAAGCACAAAAAGACTCTTAAAAGCAATTCTGACCAAATCCCGTGTGTTGTTTTGTTTTCACTTGTGAGAAGTTTGTAGTAAAGAGAAAGGCACTAGAAAAGAAAGGTGTTTAAAGGTGCTCTGATTTGTTTTCTTTTTCACTTTTCATTCTGCTAGTAATAAATTTTTTCTTTATATTGCAGCTGTTTGCGTGTGGACCTGTTTTTCCCCGAAGTTCCTTTCTGTTTTCCTCAATAAATCCATATTCCCCTTACGCATTTAATTGGCTTTCGTGTGCTTGGTGCTTAACTGCGTTCAACCATGACAACCAAAAAAGCAGCTACAGAGTTTTAGGCAATGTAAAATAGGGACTGTGGGAAATTTACTAAGATGTATTAAGTTATTGTAAAGACTGTAAGGAATGTTTTGTATCTTCCAAGAAAGGCTTATATGTACTTTGATCTTATTTCCATTACCAACAGTCTGAAATATGTAATACCAAAATGGATTGAGCTAGCTCCTTGTAGTACTGGATATGAGATATGAGAGTGAACTACTGCGCTATGACAACTTGCAGGGATGTGGTTTGCCCCATTCCTGAAATAAATTTTTCTAAATGTGAAGTTTCAAGTGATTCTGAGTGTTGCAACCTAAATGTAAGTTCTCTTTGTACCCATATCTGTGCTGCATATGCAGTTTCTGTGAATATTGGTACTGTAACTAATGAATCATGGCAGCGTGAGAGCACGGTTGGAGTTAGAATTGCTCTTCTTGATCACTTTGATTTACTATGAAATTACATTGGAGCTGGACTGACACACAGCTTGCCTGCTAAGTTTTAATTGTACAAGTGAAAAAGCGACAAACTTTTGCTGATGCTGAAAAAATAAGTGGGCCAATTTGAATATTTTTAAATGCCTTGAGGATTAAGTTGCTGAATTACTCACAAGCTCTTGAGATTCTGCTGTAAAAACCTGTTAAAGCCTGGTCTGTAGAAGAATAAAACCCCAGATTTCCTGTTCACACTCCAGGAAGTCTTGTATAGTGGCTTATTTATGCTGAACCTCTTTAATTATAAGGTCATGGATTTTTATGGTTGTATACATCAAATAGAATATTCAATTTACATCAAACACTATTCTGCCAAAAAGGACAAATTAAAATGAGCTGGTTTTCTGCCTGAGTTAATACTAGAAGGAAAACTACAAAATATGGTCTCTGAAAATCAGCAAAGGTAGAAACAGGATTAAATCTGTCAGCACATCTGGGAACAGTCCCAGAACTAAATGAGGTCAAGCAGGAGTACTTTAATGGGTTTCACTGTGTTTTGGATAAAGATTCTTTGTTTATCCCTCTTACTAATGAATTTTTGTATTTTCTGATTGGCACCTTACTTCCAGCTCTCCATGCCTTGCTTGCCTGTGCATAAAAAGTCCAAGTGAGGTGACACCTGAACAGTAGCATCTGCTGTAATGTTATTTGCCAGATGTGGAAAGATCCTTTTTTACTGCAAAGAAAATTTATGCTCCAAGAATGCAGTCAGTCTAATCTGACTAAATCTAAACTAGTCATTTAGATTTCAAGGCGTACCATGTTTTCTGAAATTCTCTTTCTGGTAACCCTGGAAGAGTCAAGAAGTTGGGTGATTCGACCAGGCCTAAATTTCTTAGAATACCAGAACTAAGCCTGGGGTTTTTCTTTCTTAAATGTATATGTCTATAAGCTTGCTTTCTACATCTGACTTTGAAATTTTAAAATTTTTTTTCACATTTAGTAGTTATTTACAGAGAACATTTTGTCTGACATGGTTTCCATGTCTACTTCAAGATGTTTGTCTACTTCATCTGATTCATCTGGGTTTTTCTACCACTTCCTAAAGGAGCCTTATGTAGCCACCTCTGATATGTGCTGTTACATACAAATTTAAATATAATTAATCCTCTGCTAAATGTCTTTTCAGTTTGAAAAATGAGAGATTAAATATGGAAGGTTACTTTGGAACTATTTACTGCCTGAATAGAAAAGAAAAGAAAAATGAGTAAAATAGTTCCAGCTGGAAGGGACCTGCAATGATAATCTAGTCCAACTGCTTGGCAAAAAGTTAAAGCACATTATTAAGTGCAATATCTGAATGTCCCTTAAACACTGTCAGCTTGGGGTATCCACCACCCCTCTAGGGAGACTGTTCCCATAGTCAAACAGCCAGAATGCTTGTTCAGTTAGTTGCATACATAAATCTACTTGCTCTCCTTCCTAAAGGAGAGTTAAACTCATGTTTTCTGCCTCTCAGAATAATACTGAGACCTGGATGTAAACATGATATACCTTTCTTTTAGAAAATATTCCGTTTTATTAAATAGGACTCAAAACTTGCTGGATGAAACAAAATGTGAACCTCTAACCTATGAGGAGATCGGCTTTCTTTATTCTTATTTCTGGTTTAAAGTCCTTCAGTTTACATATACAAACAAAACGTGCAAAATTCATGGCAAACCCCCTCATTCTGGAATACTTATGAGAAGGTCTGTTGTAAATTTCCTTGCCTATACTCCTTTGACATGAACACCTGCATTGCAGGGAAGAAGACAAAAGGCTTGTGAAATACCTACTTCCACCTACTGGCACGTAAAGATTGCTTATAAAGACTAGTTATATTTCTCATCTCAGCCTTTTGGCAAGAATATTTTAAAGACTGAAACATTTTCCCACAGTATAAAGATACTTTTGCATCATGCCATTTAGTCTAATTTCAAACAGTGCTTGAGATAGTTAATCTCAGAAATCTTAACATGTAGTTCACTGTTACATACATTATGATCATCTTTTGTTTCTTACTAATGTGAAGTACCTTCACTTCAGCCTTTCTAGTGAGCAATTCACCAGGATTTCTCTACATTCAATGTCATAGATTATTCTACAATTTCTGAACGAATACTTTATGCCTGATGCTCTTCTCTAAAGTGCATACTCAGAAATTTCTGAATCAGCATTTTACTAGGTTTCTTAACTCATGCTGTTTCTTTATTCCAAAATTGGCAATGTCTAAATAGCTTCTGAGTAGATCTATTTAAGGATGATATTGCAACTTGGGGAACAGAACAACCAGAAGCCTCACTGAAATGGATAAATTAAAAAGTAGTAAACAAAATTAAGCAGTCCTCTGGCCTAAACAAAAATGGTTTCATATATGCAAGTGCAGGGTAGGTACAGAATTACAGCATTTCTGTACTTCAAAGTTCCAAGTAACTTGCAGCTATTTCATTCACATTTTCCTAATACAAGTTCATAAATAGTGTCAAGGTCATTCAAGGTCAAGGAATGCATATGCTCAGTCATGGCTTTGTATGGAATCATAAATCTGTTAAGAGTGGATTAAAGGTAACTAGAGCCATGTATTTCAACATTACTTATTTTTAATTATATCAGAGCAAGAGAGGATCCCAGCTTAAAATTCTGTTGTGATTAACTTCGCCCATGGAGGAAAGAATTAACAAATCAGTAGTCTATTTTCTGTAACTGAGAGGCTTTGTAGAAGGTTTTTTACCTGAAACTCCTTTACATTTATTCAAAGCCAATGTGGAAAGAGATAATGACCACTCAGAAATTAAAAACTATTTAAAAGACTTAAAGAAATTTTAAAAAATAAAAGCCCAGTTACTTTAAAGAAGGATTAATATGTTAGCTCATCCATCTGATTGTCTTTAATATTTTTTATGATGAAAGTAAATTATTTTGGGAAAATAAATTGACAATGTTACCTCTATTTGATATTATAAAGTATTGTGGGGAATGTGAGCAAAATAAAGTAATTAGAAAACATGGTTGCAAGTAAAATGTGCTATAAACAAGAACACAATAATGCATCTCAGAAAGAAGGCCTGCTTAGTTCTAATATGTCATAAAAACAGCTGAGTTTGGTTTCTTCTTGGAACAAGGAAAAAAGCAACCTCATACCCGATTAAAATAAATTATGAAGAAACATTTACACCAGATATAAATACAAAAAATGGTGTCAGAAGAGGTGAATCAGTGATATACTACAAGCTCTACAGGCGGTTTATAGGATTAATTCAGGCAAAACTAACCAAAAATAAATAAGTGTTTGTAGAGCAAGAAGGGTAGAGATTGTGCGTATTCTAAAAGGAAACATTAAAAAGGGCTACATTATTTTGATGGGAAGAATGGAAGGGAAAGTAATTTTTATCTCCAGTAGCAAGGAAACATTTGTTCCAGAGGACAGCAGGAATGTGCTTTCAAAAGCTACAGTAGGAACATTGTTATCAGGAAGGAAAAACTATTTCTCCAGCTAAAATTCCTATCTGCCTCTAAAGAATGGCTACTCCTGATTTTGTGACAAGGATACACAGATTTATTCTTTGTAAATCTGGGAATGCAGAGAAGGAAGTGTAGATTTCATGATTTACTCTTAGATTACCCTCATATTTTTTTTCACTTTTATGGTGGGCATGTTTACTCTCAGAGGCAACACTCAGTCAGTTACTGTTGGATTCTTCCAATAGGTACATTCATTTTTATTTTTCCATATATGCATTTTTTACATTTTTTACATATACCTATATTTAGTATAGTAGTACATGTGTGTATACCTCTATTTCTGTGTTTAGAAACTTCCTAAATTTCAGCTGTGTTCATCCAGGTCTGATTTCTCAATTTGCCTAATACTTATTATGCATATGCTGTTTTTTCTCCCTTCCTGTTAGCAGCACTAGTTAATTGGCAGAGAGTGGACCTGGAGCCTTTAAGAGTTTATGCTTTTTCATCAGGATATGCTGTGTGGAATGACACTTGCTGCTGGCTGTTCCATCTGTGTTCATTATTTTATACTGCTGTGCTGAGACCCTTTCTGAGCTCAGAACCTGTAAAACATCTGAATCTGCCTGCACTTTAACATGGCAAACATTCTTATTTCCACTGAAAGGTATAAAGCTGCAGGAAATGAAAGCCTAAAAGGAAGATGAAACACTGGTTATAATTCCGATTTCATTTTAACAACAAGCTTTACTTTGACCTGTAAGCCATCAAATGACATCTTTTTGACATATTCAGTCATCTTCTGTTCTCCAGCAGAGCTTACAAAAATACACTGTATAGATATAATGCATTTGTGTTCTATGCTTTTATTCATCGTGCATTTAAAAGTACATAAGGTAAGGAATATACATAAGGAATATGCAACACTAATATTGTGACAGTGGCACAGAACCTAGTTTGTTTTAATTTTAAATTCAGAATAACAGGTTGTAAGGATTCTCACATGCTTGCATCCTTTATGTACACTGGATAGCTTTTGGAGTTTAAAAATGAGTATGCCAATAACTTCAATCAAATCTTTGTATAGCTCACCACTATAACATAACTAGAATTGCACTAGGCAGCACATTCTCCTGTGGTGTCCTTATAGAAAAAGTACCATTAGCAAAAAAGATGGTGTGGAGGATTTGACTTATGAAAGGAAAATTACAGGATGAGAATTCTGTTTAGCAGAATGTCAATAACATTGACGCGGGAAGATGACTACAAACATTGATTATGTACAGGAATTATACCACAGTGAAACAGGCAACATTCAGCATACAGAAGCTGTCTTAGTTTTGTATATATCATCATTATGAAATCCATGCACTGTAATCATATGAGGACAGGGGGATCGAAGCAGTTAAGAAAAAAAAACCAAAGGAATAAAACAGAATATGTAAATTCTTCTCTTTTATTAACAGAAAGCTTATTCTTGGGTTTTCATAGGATTTCTACTTGGTAAGTAACCTAGCTCAGGGGAAGTGGTGGACCACCCTACCTGGCGCTTCAGAGACCCCTAGGGCATTGCATGCACTTTTGTGTCCCCACTTCAGCAGAGACATCAGCAAACTGGAACAAGTTCCGCAGAGGCCATCAGGATGATGAGGGCTGGAGCGCTGCCCTGTGAGTAGAGACTGGGGCAGCAAGACTTCTCCAGCCTGGTACAGGGACACTTTCAGAGGCACCTCACAGCCACGCTGGTGCCTACAGGGAGAGGACTAAGAGGAAGTATTCAGGCCCTTCAGAGTGATGACAAGTAACAGGAAGAAGCTGAAATAAAAGAGGTTCTCGATACATATAGGGAGAACTGTTTTTGCGGATACAACAGATAGGCAGTGGAACAGGCTGCCGGGGAGGTTGGAAGCCTGTCCTTGGAAGTTGTCCAATACCTGACTTGGTAAAGCTGTGATAAAGCTGGTCTGATCTCACAGCTGGCCCTGAAGTGACAGAAGAGAGACATAAGGACCTCTACAGGGGATTCTGAGGACTCTCTGTAGAGAGAGTAACCATTAACTCAGTCAGCTGCAAGAAAAATAGAGATGGATCATGTTAACCACACTAACAGAAGGTGACTGGACAGTCTTGATTTATGACAGCTAGCATCAGGCCCAAAAAAGAATTTGTTTATATATGTAAGTACAGCAGTAGAACCCCAAAATCTCTTGCTGAGCATGGAAACTGCTTTAAATTTAGGTTTTGATTTTGAAGCTCTTCATGGGCGAGTGTGCCTGGCACAACAGTTCTCTTGAGCAGAGCAGTGCTGCAGTCTCACACAAGTGTCATTAGATCCAAAACTAGGAAGAATCAGCTCTAAGGTACAGGTTCTTCAAATATTTCTTCCTAATGGGGTAATTTAAAACACAGTAAAAAGATCAGGCCACTCACAATACATATAGATTGTGGCTATTTCCCTATAAAATCAGCAATTTTAATATCATCCACCTTTTCCCACATGATATGATAACACTTGAAAGACTGATAAACATTTCTAGAAATTTGCCTTCAGTATGAAATAAGGTTACATGCTAGACTTTTCTGGGGTAAAGGAAGAAAGAGAGGAAAAAGAAAGTGGAGAGGGCTAAGACCCTTGAATATAAAATTCAGAATTCAAAGTTAGTTAGCCTAGAGGTACTCAAAAAGAGAAGAATCATATAAACCGGTGACTAAAGCATTCACTCATGGCATGGGAAAGAGAGTTTCTTGATTTGTCACCTCTTATGATTACTTCTAAGGCTTTTTGGTAACAACTGATACATGTAAAGCCAATAAACAGCACTTTGTGTAAAAACTGGTAAATATAAGCAATCTCCACTTCAGAGTCCAGATGTCACTGAGAATTGCCTAGATTTTGAATTTGTTTTCCACTGCGAAGCTAGAGCTTGCCAGGTTTGATGTTGTACCATGTGCACCATCTTCGTCATAGAGCCTGGCTTTTGCACCCAGAATTTTAAAGCTTTTGGGGTCAGCTCAGTATTACAAGGCCCAAATGACTGAGATGGCCTATTTTCCGGTGTATAAATTAAAATACATCTAAAAATACTACATTAAGAATAGTTTAAAATTACAAAGTCAAGGACTTAAAAAATGGGATGTGCTAGACGTGAAAGTTACGTAATCTTAATCAGGTTTTTGTGAATGCATTTTAGGATGCTGCCCTTAATTGAATCTGTCCCAACTGTCTCCCTTCCTTTTCCTTAACTCCCTTAGGTGTTCCTGTGCTGATTCTTTGACTTCGTTCTTTGTCCAAACAGGCTGTGCTCCAAGCTTGGGGAAGCTACTCTTCCTCACTCTCAGCCTTCCTGTGGGCTGCTTATCCAGTTTCAGGCTCCTATTCTCTGCATGACTGGGAAGCAAAATATCCCTCCCACTTTGCTTGGGGTGGGGGTGCTTGGCAGGATTTTTAAAAACTGCATTCCACCTATATTTTTAACCTTCTTTCATAAAGGAAAAAATGTGTGGACTCGTGCATATCAGGCAGCCCTCCATTCTGCTATAGCTTCTGTAGGACTTTCTTTGCTTAAGCAATTCCACAAGAGGGTAGTAGCCCCAGAGGTATCAAGCTACTACAAGTTTCATAAAAACATCTGTTCAGAAGAGGGACGTTCTTAACGCAGGTAAGGGAAGAAGGATCAGTATTCATTCCATGCTTACAAAAGGTTAGAGGATGCATTTGAGTTACAAACCACAATATTTCAAATGGCTTTACTGCTGGCAGAGCAATGTGTTTACCTTGGACTTTTTTCTTCTTCTTCTTTCGCTCTTGGAAATAAAAATTCATCTAGAGCAGACAGCCACCATGGAAAATTTAAGCCTAAATGGTTAAATTGATTTGGCAGTATGATAAACAACTCGGAACAGGGGCTTAATCATAGGCAGCACTAGAGTCTCGCATGTAATTATCCATTATCTCCCAAGTGACAACGCACAAAATGTTTCCTTGAGATGTAGGAAAAGTAGCTGTATGCAGACAATTTAGGTTTTGAGTTGAATCCAGTCTAAGGTAGTGTTTACAGATGAACAGTGGTTAGAGGAGGATCTGAAAACTTTCCATGGTGTAGGGAGGAAATGTGTTACCATACAACTGTCAGCAGAAGTCTCTCATCTTCAGCCCAGTAATGACACAAGCACTATTTCTGCTTTAATTGTATATGTGACAAGGTCAGTTTAGTGCACTAATTACATATCATTGCAACCAATAATGCTTTACAAAAATAGAAAAGGAACCAATTCCCTTTTAATGGAAAGCTAAATGCCCAGTGTTTTTAGTAAAAGCAAGATGACATTGCGGATTTCAGAGAGTATCCTACTACTCATAACTCCAGATAAATCTTGGATAGATTTCAAAAACATGGTTTCTCACATACCGGAGCAGTGTTACGATAGCGCAATTTGATCTGCTGCTTCATATTTCCAGGTATAGTTAACGCAGTAACCTTTTAAAATTTTGTAGGTTGTCTTTTGTAATCTTTTTCATTATGATATTCTCAATGTCTTTGATATAAAGTTTCTTCGTGCCATACTGTACTAATCTTCTGTACGTGTTCTTCTACCCTGTGTAATTACATTTTGGTCAGCATTATTTTTGTCCTCTTGGCTTCTGTAACATAGTCACTGAAAGATGTGTCCCATTCCTTACAAGACAGCAGTACTTGGAGTGGAATTTATTAACCAGAATAAAAGCAACATATTCTTCTCAGGAAAAAGGGACAAGGGGTGGGGGATGGAAGGGAGAAAAGAAGGTGTCAGTGAGTAAGAATAGCTGAGTCCTGTTAGAAATTGCTGCAGGGGTAAAGGGGCTCTGTGGGAGAAGTGGCACTAACACAAGCCTGAGAAAGCAGACTGTTCTTCTCTCGTATGGAGAAAAGCTGAAGTACCCAGCTTTCAAAACACCAGGGTGCAGATGGGGCTCGCTGGTAGAATTCCTCTTCTGTATTTATTTAGGTCTTCAAAGGAAAGTCATCTTGTTTTAACAGAAGGCAAAGTTTCATGACCAGCACTGGAGTGCAGTGGCAGAGATGCTGCTCCATCACCGTGTCCTCTCTAGCTCCAGAGGTAAGGGATATGAGGAACTGTGCACTGTCACTGGTTGATGCAGCCTTGCTTTGCAGACTAATTGTATGACAAAGGTTACCAGTGATTCCAAGAAACTCATCACTAGATAGCAATCTTCCCAAGTAAACACAGGCTGCTTTATAACTGTATCTTACTCACATATGGCTGTTTTCACTTGACTTCATAGACTAACATTCAAGATACTACAAAAACCATGTGTTTCCTCTTTGAACTCAAATAAGCAGCATTTAGTACTCTAGATCATGGGACACAGGAATAACTTAATTCATCCCTGATCACACAAGGATTTTCAAATTATGTATTTTTCTTCATCAGGCCCTGGAAAAGTCCTATAAACTCAGAGAAAAGCAGTGCAAGCAGAGACAAGCAGAGTTGAACTCCTCGTGCTGAGGTGTTTCTAGGGTATGCAGTTTGTCCTGGCTGGGTGTTTGACTCTCCAGAACTACTCTAAGAGAATAGTTCCACTGTGTCACAGTCCTTACAGCCATGAAATGTCCTCCTGTATATAACCAAAACTCCTCTCTTGCCAGAGAGAGGCACTCCTCTTACACTAAACTTCATTCTTCATGAATAGAAGGTGAACGCAAATTGATCACGAATCTTCTTTACAGAAAGGTTTTGTACCTGAAGATATTTGGTTATTTTTCAAGTTTGTTTGAATCTAATTCCTCCAAATTTACTTAAAAGATGGCTTTTTCAAAGGCATTTTCCATTTCCACTGATCTCCTCTAGATTTTTCCTAATGCTTATGCAGTTTCCTTGTAGTGGAGTATCCAAAATCTGGAGCAACGCCTTGTAAGTGGATGCAATACTCTGTCATCATGGCTACATGATGGTGAAGACACATTAAACATCGTATTCCTCTGCATTTTCTAGAAAGTTTTTTTCCCCCCTCTTCTTCATATCATGGATAGTGAGGTATAAATGGTTGAGAATAGGCTTTTATTCTTACTGGTTGTAAATTATTTTAAAGAAGTGTTTTATATTTACATCTAAGGAAGAGTTGAGGTAAAATCTGTATCCAGTGTGTCAATGGAAGCACTCTTCCAGGCTACATCAGGGCGAATGCTTTTCTTGTTGAGTAATGTGCCACAGCAAATGATGCTGGATGGAAGGAGATCCTATTTTTGAGTACATACAGATCACCTGGAATTAATTCTGTCATCCTCACAGAACACTGTCATTTCATAAAAGCTGGCTCTAGGTTATGTTTAGGACATCATCATTCTCCTCTTTGCAAGCACCTAAGAAATTAAAATTGGATATTATTAAGCAGTTGGTTCAGTTTTTTTAATGTGTTGCAATAGCTGCAAGTGAGACAAGCCTACCTTTCTTGTGGAATAGAGTGTCACGTGCTAGAGATTGCTTCATTACTGCTCTTAGAGGATATTTGACTTTAAAACTGGACTTGGTTTTAAGTATCAGATTAAATGGCTCTATTCCCTCATCCATCAGAGTGCCATGGTTGGAGAGCTGAGCTACCCTGTTCCTGTGAGCATGTCTGAAAAAAACAAGAACCCCCACCTCTCTGGTACAGACAGATGATCTTTCTGCTTTGTGTTAAATGAATAACCTTTTCCAAAATGCTAATTAACTATATATCTGTCTTGCCTTTTCCAGACAGCTCAGAGTTTGTTCTGGCACTTGAAAAGCATAAATGAAGAAGACTTTTAAGAAGAAACCTCAGAGGAGAGTTCAGTAGTTTGAGTAAAGTACAAAACATGAACACAGCTACAAGTGTATGATTCTGCTTAGAAGTGACTCAGACTCAGCTAGTTCATGGTACCCCAGTGTAAAATGAGGCCTTTTTGGGAAACACATCTGTGTATTAAATGCTTTCCAGATTTGATATTTGCTCTCTTACTGTACATTTCCTTTAGAACCATGTAGTAAATACCCTGTAAGTAATATATTGAGATGATTTTCAGTCATCAGTCTGTGATCCACCTCTAAAGATTTGCCTAAAAACCCCTTCAATAAGTTTTCATTTGGTAAGGACAAAATTTGCAAAAACTGCAATAGATTTAAATCAACTGCAGTATGTGTGAAGATTTAAAGCTGGTTTTGTCACACTTATTATTTTCTATTTGCGAAGGCTTATGTAAATTTTCCTTCTCCTTGACAAGATAATTTATAACATTTCATGTGCCTGAAATGCAAAATATGACATACCCCTGCACTGTCCCACTCTGAAGTTGGTTTTGAACATTTGTGTACATATGCTGTTATTTATTACCATAGCTGCTACTCCTGAAATAAACATGGTGCAGGAGTATTTAATTTCTTTCACTGGTTTCATTTATGGCATGCCAGACACCCCAGACCTGTGTAAAATCTTCTGATGACAGACATCACAGAATTCTAGTAGTAAAAAATGGTTTTATGTCTAAGTCAGTCTTGCTACATCACTGCTATCAGTTCTGTAACAAACTGCAAGACTGTCAGGGTATAGCTGTACTGTAATCTCATTAATCCTTCCTGGTGAAGCTGAGATGTTTTTCAATATGACATTGAAAAATCTGTAACAAAAATACCTGTATTTTAACAAGTTAAATTAGTGTTTGTTTTGCTTTATCCTCAGTCTCGGCAGCCAACAGAAAGCTTTATTTTATTTTTCATTTTGAGACAAGAAAATATCTGAAAAAAAAATCCAGCAACCTCCCACATGCCAATCCCTTTCTTTACAGCCTATTCAGCTAAAGATATATGTTGTGCTTCCTTGTTTGGCATACATGCACCAGCAAATTTGGCATTGCCTCCAACAAAAACTCAGTGAGAAACCACCATGCTAGGCAACCAAGGCAAATTGCTACATAGGACAAAACACACACTGCCAACAAAGCTTTTCCTTTGTTCCTGCTACTGCATCATCCATGTGCTATTTGTGCGTGGAGTTTCCAATGAGTAAAAGCCATGAAACTGTAGGTCTCATTCTGTCATTTTCTCATTCTAAAGGCATAAACGTGTTCAGCGTTATAAAACTTTTAAAGACGTCAGAAAGTCCACTTTTACTTGGAGAGAGACTATTTACAAGGGCAGGTAGTGACAGGACAAGGAGAATGGCTTCACACTGAAAGATTGTGTGTTTATATTATATATTAGCAGGAAATTATTTACTGTCAGGGTGGCGAGGCACTGGAGATGCTTTGGATGCCCCACTCTGGCAGTGTTCTAGGCCAGGTTGGATGGGGCTTTGTGCAGTCTGGTCAAGTGGAAGATGTCCCTGCCCATGGCAGGGGGTTGGGCCTGGATGATCTTTGAGGTCGCTTCCAACCCAAACCATTCTGTCATTCTGTGATTCTATGATTTAACCCATCAACCACTCACACTCAAAAGTAATAGTCCTCATATTGCTGCCTTCTAAACTTCACTTCTTGTAAGGGCCTAACAATAAGATATATAAATATGAATTATTATAAATTAGGCTGGTTATAAAAAGTGTGCCTTAAAAACTTTAAGAAGGTAATTAGAAAGGCCTAAAAATGAAGGTTTATTTTCCTATCCTTTCTGTATCTATGAACAACCCCAGGTAATTAGATAGAAAAATAGATATGAAAGATGAAAGAGCAAAATTCAATTCAAGACCCTTACATTCCACACATGTGAACATACTGTAATATGCAGTTCTAATAGGTCTCAAACTTTTTTCTTTTTGAAGATTGTGACATTTTACTAATATCTGTAACACTGTGGATCAAAACTTTTTGGTTTCAGTTTGCTGTTTTACACAGAAATAAAATATTTGCACTTTTTATAGACTAAATTGTTTAACATCAAAACCAGCTTTAATATAAAAATTCCAGCAAGGTCTGCTTACAAGGTCTGTAAAGGAATAAAAAACCAAGCAAAAGGTATTTGTATGCAAACAGTCCAGCACTTGAAGGTTTCAAATATTAAGAGTCAACAAAGTATTTTAAATCTTAATTGTCAATTTTCTTCAGTTGAAGATACTATAATGTAATAATTTAATAATACTTTAAAAATTATTTTATAAATTTCTTTTGATAAAATTGCCATCTCTAAAAAATCATTGAAAGTAGAAGCAAAGTATGCCTGAAAATACAGCAATGAGTGCATTCACTAAGTATGAACTATGTTTTTTTTACCCCAAACTCCTTTTGATTTCATCATAACTATTGCTTATGTTATTAGGAGAGATGATTTTACACAGCAAACACAATCCGTTCCCCAAGGTGACTGCGGCATGATGTGATGGAAGCACACCATCTTCTGGCACTAAGAGATCATTTTTTAAAAGCATGCGGAACAAACTCTGTGGCACTCAAATCAGGAACACTCCTCATATACACCAGGATTTTTTTTTCCCTTAAGATGTTCTAAAGTGTTTCTTTTTTTTTCCATAGAAAATTGTATATGAAGAAAATTGCCTGAGTTTTTCTAATAAAACACATTGCCAATTAGCAGTTTACTTTCAGCTGACAGTCTAAAAAAATTAAACGTCGCACTGCTCAAATAACTGGAAGTCAGAATAGATAGATGATAATTCTGTGCTGAAATGTCTAATAGGAAATTAGCTTTTATTTTTTTTTTTGATTTGGCAGGTTTTTTTTCAATCGTGTTATGAAGAGTAACACTGAGCATGATTGTTTACAATGTTTACATGCTCATTTTGCAAAATGATTATTAACTTCATGTATCCTGAAAGAGAGAGAAATCATGCCAAAACCTATAGCTAAACACTGCATTTAGAGGACCGCAAAACTGTAATTAAACCATGGTAAACTGATGGCCTTTGCAGAGAATTTTAATGCAACAAAAGCAGCTCCTGCTGAAGTCCACCAGCACAGGTTGCTGACAAATGCTGTTCATTCCTGTGAGCCCTTTATAGCCTAATGCTGCTGCTTTCTGCTTTCTCCAACAGCAGCAATGAAGGCTTTTAGGAAGTCCATCAAACCCAAGAACTGGAACTACAACCAGGAAGACGAACTGTGCTCTGGCTCCTTTTGGCTGGAGATCCATATTTTCCCCAGCCTTCCTTTTGTAACCTACATACTCAAACAAGCACTATTTTCTTCCTTTGACATGACTCACCAGATACAAACCAGGAAGGCTTTAATTTTCCAAACCTTATGCCTAAGCCCTACATGCTTGGACAGTCTGTGTGTATTCCTGCCATGCTGTCAACATCTATAATTCCATCAATAATGGAATAGGTCAGGAAATATAGCCTGGAGCTGGACAGAAGGGGCCTTAGGACTTGGGATGAGAAATAAAATGCAGCACGTGAATGTGCTCCATTCTGTGAGTCATAGAATAACAGAATGTTTTGGTTTAGAAGGGACCTTTAGAGATCATCTAGAGCAACCCCCTTGCCATAGGCAGGGACATTTTTCACTAAATCAAGTTGCCCAAAGCCCCATCCAACATGACCTTGAATAGGTCCAGGAATAAGACACCTCAAGTTCTCGGGGCAGCATCTTACCACCCTCACACTAACAAATGCCTCTTTGTCCCATTTAAACCAACCATCTTTTGGTTTAAAACCACTGCCCCTCGGTAGAAGGTCTCTCTCCACCTTGTTTATAAGCCCCCTTCATGTACTGAAAGGCCACATAAGGTCCCCAGAGCCTTCTGTTCTCCAGACTCAACAACCCCAACTGTTGGGGTTGTCATTTCTGTTGTGAGAATTTTTTACTTCCATCCCCTTCATTCCTGTAAAAGTGGATTATTTTCCAAACCCTATTCTTTGTGTTCTAGAGAACAGATGTTTCCTACTGTCAACATTACCTACCTCTAAAAGAGACACAGCAACAAGTGAATTTTTTCTAACACAAAATTAGAAAACAAAAGAAAGCTGATCAAAATTGTCATGGAAACCTAAAAACTCGCCAATAAGAGCAACTTAAAAATATAGCTACATCTCATAAAAACACTTTGGCTTCCTGCTGTAGCTTCAAAGGGAGGGTCCCTGTTTTGCATCAGGGGTGTGCATTTATACTGTTTTTGTGTGTGCTCCAGCATGTTGTTGTGTGTTTTCTGAGTGAGTGGGAATGTCAGCACATCCGTGTGCATTGATGGTGTTTGTGAGAGTGTGAGTGTATCAGTGTATGTGAGTGAGAGTGTTTATACATGTGATTTCTAGAGTGTCAGTATGTGGGCGTGTACGAGTGTTGGTGTAAGGCAAAGTGCTGAGTCCTGCACTGGGTAACAACAACACCAGACCTTGCTATAGGCGGGGAAAGAGTGCCTGGAAAGCTGCCTGGTGGAGAAGGACCTGGAGGTGCTGGTTGACAGCTGGCTGAACATGAGCTGGCAGTGTGTCCAGGTGGCCAAGAAGGCCAATGGCATAAACAGCGTAACCCAGACTGTTTCTCTCAGCCATGTTCTGATATGACCTGAAGAACCTCACCTGCTTCCACAGTGTGCAGGGGTTTCGTTTGGGCAGGGCCAATCAACTGGCAGATCCTGTAGTGTTAACTGAAGAAATGGCTTCTGCTCAATTCATATCCCAATGCTTGAGTGTCCCAGCACACATTAGCAATTCACTGTACTGTTCAATGATCCCAGTGGCTGGTGCATGATGGAGGATGTGATATACCCAGTCAATGCCATGTTCCTTGGCCCACGTGTCTATGAGGTTTTTTTGGAAATGAGTCACATTCACAACTGATTCAGCTCTTTTGGGGGCACAGTGTCACCCCAGCAGTTGTTTTTCAATGCCCAAGATAGTGTTCTGGCCAGTGGCACGGGTCACAGTGATGCCTTAGGTTTTAACTTTTCTATTTTTAAATCCTGTACTGCTTAGAGTGTAACTCTGAAGTTCCTTGTAGCCTGTAATTCCTACTCTCTCGTACTAGGTAGACATAACAAAGCCTCTCCAGGCTTTGCCTTCAAGGACAACCAGGCTGCTTTTAGGCCCAAAATGTGTAAACTAAAGATTCCAAGGGGGGCAAGCTGAGGCGCGTTACATCGCTAAAACTGGGGCTTTAATTGGAGAATTAACCCTGATATGCAAATGGTGCAAACCTATAAAAGTGTGAAGAACTCGTGACCTGTCGTCCATCTTGGGGTCCAATTTTTGGAAGCAGCCTCTGGCTCCCCCAGGGTGTACCTTGAAGGCCCTTCAAATAAATACCTATCTTTATTCCCTTACTCTTGTCTAGTCTCTGTTTCTAGGTGGCTGGAGGAGGCATCAACAGAGTATGTTTCCAACCATCCAGTAGTTATTTCCACCTTTGTAAGCACCTGGTGCTTACCATGGGAAATTTGTGGTAGTGTGATATAATCAACTTGCCATCCTCATATCGAGATTTCAGACATCATCCCCTGTGCCAAAGAAGCTTCAGCCACTTGGTTTCTTCTCTGTGGGGCTATAAATAGCTCACCCTTATGTTCTCAGTCCAGATCCATGTGAACCACTTCAATTCTTGCACCCTGATTTTGGTTAAGACAGGGTCCTTTTCCTTCTTAGTAGCTGGTATAGTGCTAGGGTTTTTGTGATTTATTATGAGAATAATGTTGAGAACACACTGATGGTTTGGTTGTTGCTAAGCAGTGCTTACCCCGAGTCAAGGACTTTTCAGTTTGCCATGCTCTGTCAGTGAGGGCCTGCACAAGAAGCTGGGAGGACGCATAACTAGGACAGCTGACCTGAAATGGCTAAAGGGATATTCCATACCCTAGAATGTCATGCCCAGTATTTAAACTATCTTTACAGTTACCCAGAAGGATCTGATTGCTGCTCGAGGATGGGATGGGCATCTATCGTGAGGAACTGTATTGTGCATCGCTTGTTTCTCTTTTATTCCTTTTTTGCCTTTTTATTGCAATTATTTTTATATTAGCATAATTAGTTTCATTATCATTATTATATTTTTCTCAAATCTTTTTTTTTCTTATCTCAGCCCAGAGGTTTACCTTTTCTTTCTGATTCTCCTCGCCACTGAGGTAGGTGGCGGGGGAAAGAGCAAGAGGCTGCATGGTACATAGTTGCTAGCTGGGGTTAAACCATGATAGTCCTTGTTTGGTGCCCAGCATGAGGCACAAAGAGGTGAGATAATGATAGATCTGATCAGAGACTATTAAAACAAAGTGGTTATAAACATTTATTACATTAGTTTAAGAGTTGGTGGTCATCATGTTGCTTTGTTTGCTCTCAGAGTTCCCGTGTGTGTGCTCGGGAGTGCATTACATACTCGTGTTCTTGCTGGCTGTGTTCCCCGTGGCGATGTCCATGTCCTGCAGAGTCTGGGCTGGAGTTATCAGTGCTGGGCTGCGCAGGGTTGGGCTGCGCAGTGACCGAGCCGCGGGTCGCGAACCGAGCGGGCTCCGCCGCCTTCTCCGTGCTGCCCGCGCCACCCTGTGGGCTTTGCCCGTAATCACAGCCCCGCCTTCCCTCGGGGAGTCAAAACAGCTTACAGCATTTTCTTCTTCCTTCCTCCTTTCTCCTTCCTCCCGAATTCTTCTAAGGCCCTCCAGCCCTCTAGCATCTGAGAATTTTAAGGATTTTTACTATAGATTCATGGAATGTCCTGGGTTGGAAGGCACCGTAAAGATCATGTAATTCCAACCCCCCTGATGCAGGCAGGAACAACTTTCACTTGATCCGGATACTCAGGGCCCCGTCCAGCTTGGCCTTGAACACTTCCAGGGATGGAGTATACGAAACCTCTCTAGGCAACCTGTTTGAGTGCTTCACCACCTTCCAAGAAAAGAATTTCTTCCTAACATATAATGTAAACCTGCCCTCTCTGGGTTTAAAACCATTGCCCCTTGTCCCATCACTATTTGCCTGTAACTCCATCTTGCTTATAAACTCCCATAAAGTCCCTGAAGGCTCCTCTTCTCCATGCTGAACAACCCCAGCTCTCTCAGCCTGTCTTCATATGAGAGGTG
Organism: Falcunculus frontatus; assembly: GCA_013398115.1. Taxonomy (NCBI): domain Eukaryota; kingdom Metazoa; phylum Chordata; class Aves; order Passeriformes; genus Falcunculus; species Falcunculus frontatus. The sequence goes on along the minus strand of VZRV01003341.1, from coordinate 222,268 downwards.
CTCCATTCCTCTGAATATCCTTTGAACACCTCTGAAATGAACCTGTTGTTGGGAATCAGAATGGGCTTGCATATAGTTGAAATCTAGTTTAGGGTTAAGTGGTGATTTGGAACATCCCAAACCCCATGAAAAGCACTTGAGTTCAAAAGAGGAGTAGGGGGCTCAAACTCCAACAGGGACTGCAGCTACTCAAGCCTCAGTGACAAGCATTGCAGTTACTCCAATCCTGGTGACAACCGCTGCAGTCACTCCAGCAACAGGCACTGGGGCCACTTCCATCCCTGTGACATGCACTGCAGCAATTCGAGTTCCAGCAACAGGTACTGGGGCTATTCAAACTCCAGATACTTTAACCCCTGGGACAAGCATGATGGCTACTCATAATCCCAGTTACACATGCTACAGCCAGTCAGCCTTCAACAGTGGGAAGTGCAGATGAGCCAGAAAACCAGCCTGTGCTGGTAGTAGTCTCTCCTTTACACAAGAACTGCACGTGAAAATCATCTCATCCCATAAAGAAGGATAAGGAAGGTGAAGAGGGTAAAGCAGGGTCATCACAGAAACATAAGCTTGACTCACAGCTAGAGTTTGCCACCACTCAATCCCAGTCACTGAGTGAACTGCATTAATGTACAAACAAATGGGTGGGGGCATATATGACTACTGAAATTCTGGTCGTTTCTGTCAGTAGGATTACTGTGTTGGAAAGAATGTGTATATGTAGCTATATCACACAGGCAAGCTGTGAGTTTTCTCTGTCTGACTGGACAGAGTGTTCTGGGATGACGTTACACCTATTATGTATCTTAACTAAATTGCAATATCATTCCTCACAGTGCTCCAGAGCATTTTGCTATGAGACCTATAAAACCTCAAAGCGGTAACAACGATACAACCATAAAAGATGAAGTCCTCCAAGGCAAACTTAGACAGGTTGTAATAGAAGGTAAGAAGGCAAACAGAGGCAGTGGATGGTCTGTAATTTTGTTTATATAAATATGATAGTTACATAGAAAAACCTTGTATTACATTGGAAGTTGTAGTGTATAAATATGTATGCAATATACAGCATACTTTATTTCAGAATGAAAATACGTCATATAAAAAGTTGTTTCTCTGAAAAGGGAGATTCTTCATATTAAATTGTGTTAGATTCTATATTTAAGGTGTCAGAGTAACTGGAGGAAATTTGTTTCACCTTCTAATATCTTGGACCACAGGCATTCAGACTTCCATGGGAAAAGTTACAGAAGCTATAGGCAGGCTGTCTGGTATAAAGGAAGGTGGCAGAGGATTACAAATAATTGTTTTGCTAGTAGAGGTGCCTTTAGGAGCTTGTTACAGATGGCATAAACCTTTTAAATAGCAGCTCAGGTATCAGCTGTACCCTATGGCTGCATGAGTTCAGTCATTCGAAGGAAAGTAACCCTTCCATGCTTTCTGTCTTTCCTTCTTTCTGTATCTCTCTCTTCATTTTCAAAGAGTTATATATATATATATCAACAGAGGTAATATTCTGCTTATGGAAGGCCGAGATTATAGAAGCCTTAAACATATACTCAGAAGGCTGCTGCTCACAACTCTCAGACAATGATTCAGATTACCTTCACACCATTCAGCCTCCCAAGAAAATCTAAAAAATCAGTGTGTGTTTCCATTTTTGCCAATTTTTTGTGCTGTCAGCCTATTTTGCCCAGTATAAATGATCAGGACAGGAACCTACATGTAGGCATGACTTAACTTTTCAACAGAGTGGGATGGAGAGGAATAGGAACTCAGCTGGAAAATGGAAACTTCTCTTCTGGATCTTGCTCCCATGATTTCTTGGTGGATTCTAAAAAAAAATTTATTTATTTTGGTATTAAAGTCCAGCAATAAAGTTTATAAAGAGCATTTTCAAAGGAATCATGGCTATGGATTTCCCTTTTAGGGATCCCACCTTTTACAAGAGAGATGGATATTAACTCTCTTCAGAATAGCTTATGCTTTGCTATAAGATAATTAAGAGCAAAAAGTGCCATGATCAGTCTGTCCAGAAAAACTGCTGCAGATGATCTTAAATGGAAAAGAAACAGTCTCCTCATCCCTGTACTTGCCTGCAGAAGAGAGTGCTTAATTCAGACTCCTGAGGTCCTTCTGCTGGCTTTGGTTGTGCACCTTTTTTTGTCATAGGTTTACAGTTTCTTTTTTTTCATTGACTCGTCCCCCCCCAGGAATGCGCACCCCTTGTGTTGTCCCACAGACGTGGTCACGTCACGTGTGCTGCTCTAAGCACTGTATCATCACTCCTGCTGTGAACCTCTCAGACCAATGCAGGCCACATGTGCATCCATGGCAGTCTGCATGGATACAGTTTTTCAGGAATAGTCATATGTCAGCCAAGTTCTTAATAACAGGCAAAGAGGTCTCTCATACTGTCTTCATTCTGATGAACTGAAGGTAGTCACACCTTAATGTGCATGAGTATATATGTACATACCAAAATTTATAGAGTTAACTCAAATATTATTATTCTTTTTTCCTCATGAGAAAGAAGAGACAAATAGATTTAGAACAGGTTTTAGACAGTTGATGCTGGTTGACTAAAATTTACAATGGAAAGATTAAAGAAAATCCAAACGAAAAAGAGTGTTCCACAAGCAATAAGATCAAAACAGGGTGGAGAGATCTAAAGAAAAAAAAAAATCCCATGATTTTTTTTTCTGACAAGTTATAAAATACACAAACCAGATTTTTATTTTGATAGCTGGTGGAAGCAAGGCACATATCTAGAATATCCTTGAAAACGCTGCGCTTGAAAACTGCTTAAATCTGTAGGAGGGTGGGATAAACCACAATAGTGTATGAGGGTATGAAGGTATCACCTGATCCAAAGTTCTGCTGCCTTCTGATTTTTTCATCACTGAAACTATTCTTTCAGATACCAAGAGTGATATGTGCTATTACAACTACAGGGAATGGTTAAAAATCTACAGTATTTCACTTTAGACTGTTTTCTGATGCTGATATTAAATACATTAACATAAGCAGAGGCTATTGAGAAAAATAATTGTGAGAATTTAATAAAATATTTTTAATAGCATGTTAATTTTTAAGATAACATGCTGAAAAACCACAAGCCATCAGTGTTGGTAAACACAGACTAGGTAAGGTCCTCACGGGGAGTCACAGGTTTTTAATGTTTTTGTAAACTCAAGTAGAATTAATGCTTTTGTGCTAATATATTTTATCAAGGATTTTCAAGATGAAGTAGAGAAGTGCTTCTTATTAACTAGCAATTAATACTAATGGTTATTAATAATTAAATATTACATAAAACTCTAGTAAAATAAAAGGTGTAACAACTTCTAGTTCTTCATATTCATTGCTCTTTTTTACTCCACAAGTCAGCTTAAAACTATCTTCAGTAATTTTCTGAATTCTGAGTTCAGCACTTCAAAAGCCATGACACATTTTCACTTTGAGCCTACTAATTTTAATTGCCACCACTGAAAAAAACCCAAAAAAACCAATGGAGAGAATATAAGGAGAACACTGACCATGAAACACAGCATTAAAAATAGTTCTTGTTAAATCAAAGTCCTTTAAAATAGTATTTTTGCATTACAAGCCTGCACTTGTCTTTCAGAACTGAGGATTGACATCAGAGTAGATCCTCTTGCCTATTAAAAATCACAAGTCACATAAATCATCCATTTCAATTAGAACAGTTGAGCACCAGGGTGTCTCCAGCCCTGCAGAAAAGAGACGTGCAGGTTCACCACAGGGATATGTTTGCACTCTCAGGGAGTGCAACTTTACTTCAAAAATCAGTGGTGGAAACTTTCCTAATGAAGTCACAAAGAAACAGCTTTGACAGTCTGCATAGAACAAAAACATGGATTAGGAGGCCCGAAATATTTTATATCAATGGCATTCTGAAACCAAGGTTGCGCTACAGACTTCTGCAGGCTATGTTGATCAAGGGTGTGAAATGCATTTTTGTCAGTGTGTTGGGGGAGAGACATTTTAATGGCTAAAATTAATTAAAATGATAGAAGTGTTTTGGTTCTTTTTTTAACATGGTGCATCTTCAGCAGAACTGATTGTCTGTACCATATTCCACTGTGCCATTTAAGTGCTCTGAAAATGGATGTGGCCTCATAGTTTTCACTCATGAATGTATTGTGTCTTCTAACATCTCACTTTGACATCTATAGGCTTGGAGGGAGGTGAGCAGACAAATGTATCACAATACCCTTGGAATTTTTGCTTATACTTTTCATGTTGGGATCTGGAATCCAAATATTATGGCATCTGTACCCTTATAAAAGTGCTGAGTACTATATTTTGCTCTCTCAATGCCAATTACTTATCAGCTTATGAAGTTAAAGATTTGATTCCTTTTCCCTCATGTGTACATTTCATTTCAATCTCTCTGATTTTCCTACTCATGCCTTCCCTTGTGGCTTTTTGCAGTTTGTAATTGAGTACTGTAATGCCCCCTTTTTGAGGGCCAGTGAAGTAAATTCTACTGCGAGTGTAGCTTGGCAAAGGTCACTACTACAGAATATCTTCTACGGATTCTACAGATAGAATGTTTATCTATTGAGTCGTTAAGAAATATCTTTGAAATTGTGAATTCTCTTTTATTTTCTTGTTACAGAAGTTTAAGTAGTGATTTTACAGGTGGCATTATATGAAGCAGATTTTCAGAAGCAGAATTTGGATCCTCTTCTTTCATTTTTAAAAGAAACATGTCCTTAATACTTGATAAAATACTTCTACAGAAAACAAAATTTCCTTGTATTTTACATGTCAGATATTTATTAACTATGCCATTCATTTTAAAGTCTCTTTATTTTCAGTTTTACCTTGGAATTTACCAGCTGGGGTTTACCAATGAAGGAGATCAGATTTCTTTCCTTCCTTCCTTCCTTCCTTCCTTCCTTCCTTCCTTCCTTCCTTCCTTCCTTCCTTCCATGTTGTATTAACAGGCACTGGCCAATTTCAGAATATTACACAATCCAAGAGTTCCCCTATATGTTTTACAACTTAACTGGTGTCCAACTGTAATTGTTCAGCAATACCAGGTACTTTATTCTCACTATGCTGTCAAAGTCAATGTTCTTCTCTAGGAGCTCTCTCCGAGCTTTTGATCATCAGCAATATGGGCTACGACTATGCCCAGGTTTACCAAGGAGATGCCTAGATAAAATGCTCTATGAAATAAGTAACAAGCAGTTATTTGAATCAAGACCCATTTTCTATTACTAATGCACACTCTTAACACACTGCACACCTCATTTCAGGCTGGGTTTGCTAATTATAGAATCCTAATACCTTTTGGTGACACAAGTGCTTTGGTAACCTATTTCACTGAAAAAAAAAGATTTTATCTTTCATTAAGAACTTCTAAATGCTTATACATCTTCTCCTAAAATCTTGGTGATTTTTGGTTTTTTTTAGCACAGTGGTTTTTTTCAAATGTTTTCACCACTAGAGGGTAGAAAAATACAGCAATGGCCAGCAAGTAAAAATTCCTTGCTCTGCAAAGAAGGTAACTGTTAAGTGCTGTTAGGATTCAGAGGCTCCTCCATCATTGCTTTCAACAAGACTGTTCAGGAGGACTAAATGGAACCTAATACAGCTCCCAGAAAAAAGGTGAATCAAAACTAGATAATTACCTTAATTGCTTGCAAAGAGTCCTCTGCCATCCTGCATTTGAAAATCAGGATTCCTTTTGACCTGAGTGCTAAGTTTGCAACACTGAGCCCAGGTATTTTCTAAGGTGGGAGAGCTGAAGATGAGCTATGTGTTAGGTAGCTTAAACTCTTATGAAAGTACACAAGTTTTAATAAACTTACTTTTACAGTGCTGGTGGAATTCTTGGTGAGTAATTGTGCTCTGAATCACTGCTTTGCAATCCAGAAGTCTTGTGATCATGATAGCCATTTTCGTGATGTGTTTTTAAATTATCTAAGAGAATTGAAGTGTACACAAGATATTCCAACATCTGGGAATAAGTAGGTGTTTAAAATACAATTAAGCTGGTTTCTAACCATCTTGTAATTTAATTAAAATATGGTATGTGGAGCAGTGTGTGGTGTGCAGCACCTCAGGGTTAAACTCAACTTCTTGGTTATATTTATCTGAAGTTTGATGCACAGTAATTAAAGCATCTGTAAATTATAATCTAGATAATTAAATTCTAAGACAACTTCTTTTGAGTGCATACAGTGGAAACAAAATGCATGAAATGGAGGATGGTTATATAGTATATATTTTGCCACTCAGAAAGTCTTTCTAACATAACCCAATAAAATTTATTCTCTACTGAAAACAACCACAGGTCACAAAACTTTGTTGCAGACAGCTCAGATAGGTTTACCAGGTTCCTTAACTCTTCACAGATATGCACAAGTGTACAGGGCTTTAGGTGGCATTCCTGCATTCGAGGGTCCTGTATAATTTGTTCTATATTTGTCTTTTTCTTTTCTGCTTTCTTCTATGGAGTAAAAAACCTGCTTAGAAAAAAACATTTTCCTCTCCCAACAAGTCATTAATTGCTATCTGACTTCTTAGCAAAGAAATGTTAGAAGCTGGTTAATCCTGTGTTAGGAGCACCCCTGTAACTGAAAGACAGAAAAAGAATTCCCCAAATTATATATAAAGTGGAAGAGAATAAGAAGAAAAACGCATCTTTCCAAAAAGCTGAATTTTCATATATTCAGAACAGATTTTGACTTCCTTAGAGTTTGCTAAAAGCATTAGATGAAAGAAACCCCACTTTATTTGAAAAACATCTGTGGTAAAGAATTCCTCCTTGAAACAGTCACTTTTCATTGCCTGCTGCCATACACATCAAGAGCTTTGCTTCAGCGCAGGCTGAGGCAAAGAAAAACAAAATGAGAACAGACACAGGCCTGGTGTGAATGAATGACCTGAACCCTGTTTATTCTCCACTTCTATTATGGAATCATTTAGGTTGGAAAAGACCTCTTAGATCATCAAGTGCAACCATTAACCCAGCACTGCCAAGTCCACCACTAAACCACGTCCCTAAGCACCACATTTACATATCTTCTATATACTTCCAGGGATGGGGACTTAAACGCTTCCCAGGGCTGCCTGTTCCATTCTTTCGGTGAAGAATTTTTTCCTAATATAAACTCTAAACTTTCTCCTTGGCACAGGCTGATAAGGGTGAGGGGGAAGCCGAACAGCCCAAACCTTTGTGTGTGGAGCATCAGCTGTGTGCAGAGCACTACCTACAGCCAGAGCACCACCTATAGTCCTATCACTTACAGACCTGGCTCTCTGAGCTCTGGAGAAGAAAGGGTCACTTTAACCTACCGCAGCTGTGGGGAAAGGCTTATTCCCACCTACTGGGTCCAGTCAGCTGCACTGACACCAGCTCTGTTCCCGAGGCACAGCCAGAGGAAAGCAGTTGCTCTGTGCCCTGTGTGCTAATGCTGCTGGAAACAAAGCCAAGGAGCATGACACTGAGGCTATTTGGGAAGGGATGCATCAGTCTTTCTGGCTTTCTTGCAGTCTGAGCCTGTGGATAAGGAGATGGACACAGAGAAAGCTGATGATTTGCTCTATGCTGTGCTTGTAAAAGGGGTGTGTTCACTGCAGGCACCATTTGAGTGACTGGCATCCCACTCACAGAGTGCATGTTAGTTTATGCTTCAATTTTCTCCTTAGCGTTATATTCTTGACTTTGTCCTTCTTGTGGGCTGATGTGTCTAAAAGATAAATCCTCTAATTCTCTGTACTGCAGCTGATGAATGGATCCATGTGCTCTGTGGGTGGTGGAAGTGGGAAAAGTGCTCTTTCCTGAGCACACACAAAAACTGTGTGGGTACTAGTGGACCATCAACCCTCCAGCACAGCTCATCTATGACCTTTTTGTGAAGTGGGCAGCACAGTTATGACCCAGACTGGTTGAGATAATTACGCAGTGACATCATACCTTCTGTCCATCTTGAACTGAATGCTGTAATAGCTAAATACTTGAACAGGTGTCAGAGGAAATTTTTAGCTTGAGGCCATGCTTTTAAAATAAAAACAGATAATATCAGGAAAGTTTCAAAAAAGTAGGAGAGTGGTGATATGATGATGATGTTTAAAATGCATAGGAAGACTGACCTAAGGAATTGTAAACTAGCTACCAGTCAAACAAACCTGATATTTTCCTTTGCAATTACTGCTTTGCGAGGTCATAACTGTTGGATTGCAATCTACCTAGGGCTTTGAAAGCCTTAATATAACACAGAATGAATTCTAATTCTAGAGGAAAATGCTCCACAGTGCCAGTGAAACATATATGAGATGGATTAAGAATAGACTAACTGGCATATTATTAATAAGTCAGTCTTTCGTGAGCAAAAGTTATGTTAAGACCTGTTTACCTGCCTAAGATCTGCCTTAGATCTAGCACAATTGACATTCTCTTTGTGACTTGGAGCAAAAAGTTGTGGCTGAACACATTTGCTCCAAGGAGTGAAGAAAACTAAATAATCATCAAGACAAGTCAATCCTCCAGGGACTTTGGATTGCTTTATAAGCTGGTTCCTTTCTACAAAAGCAGGGCATTCACATGTTGGACTGCAAAAGGCAAGCTGTCAAGTAGGGAGCACATCCTGGAAAAAATGATGGTGAACATGGACTACTGACAGTGTCCTTTTAGCTTGTCATTAACTGCCAGAATGATAGTCTTGAGAAAGGATTATGTAATCACTGAATTTATAAACGAAAGAAAGTGTAGCAGAGGCATAGAAAGCTGTTCTTCTGATAACATTTTCAAAGGACTTTGAGAAACAGGAGAGTCACAGAAAAACAATTTACAGTGAGTTGCTTAAAAAGCCTTGATTAAAAAATGTACCTAAAGGTGACTCCTCACAAGTGTGCAGGTTTCTTGGGCAGAAGGGGGAGGATAATGAATACTAGAGTCACTAATATATTAATAAATACCAGTGTCTGTCAGCAGAATCTGGATAGATAATGACAAACAGGAAATAAGCCAGTGTTTTGATCTCAGATTGGAACAAACTATTGCAGAAGACTTCTGTAGACTTCTCTCTTAACTTGTTCAGCTCAAGATTGGATGCCTTTCTGGTTTAATACAGAAATAAGGGGATGAAACCTAAGGTCTTTTGGTATCTTGCAGGTCAGATTAGATGATGTAATTGTCCCTATTGACATACAGCTCTATGAGTCTCCGAAAAGGCTGATAGCCAACATGTTTGAGCAGTTCAGTGTAGACAAGACAGTCTGGACTGAAGGACATACCAGGAACCAGTGTTGTTAAGCTGTTTTGCAGGATTTTTTTCATTATAAAATAAAATTCACTGGCGCCGTACAGGAGAAAAGCCAAACTGGCCTTAAAGTAGGAACGACCTTCTTGGACCATTTGTCCTTGGCAAGCTTAATGCCTAAATAACAAGTAAGGTGTTGTCTAGTCAGGGAGCAATTGAAAGCTACTGATGCTATTCTGAAATAGTCTTTATTTAGTTTTTCCAACTTACTGTACTTTTTTCAAATTCAAGTTCCTGAGCATATGAAAAAACAATTATGCCATATTTCTCATGCTAATACAAAATGTTCACTATTAAAACAGTGTGTATTTTGTTCTCCATTCATAAAATCTGCTCCTTCCCCGTGATTGATTTTGCAGATTAGCAGAAATATCTGAAGTTTTGGTTACAAACAAATTTCTCATTTCTTTCTTGCTCTCTCTTTTACATTAAGGTATGAATTTTAATAATCTAGCATAGAAAAATATTGAATCTTTTTATTTGAAGGGGTCTGCTATAGCTGTGCATGTGTGACTTTATATGAACTATAAATCCTGTTACATTCTTTACCTTTTTAAAATTATTTTGGCTGTTGCTGTAAGGGTTTGCTCAAGAGCAGGACATACTAACTTTATAAAAAGCAGTTCTTAGTTTTTACAAGATACAGTCAGGTCTGCTGAATACCCAAATTCTGAGGGCCTAGGACTTTCTTAATAAGATCTTTTTGTGGAATGCAATTTTTTTTCAGCAGTTATAAGTCTAAATCCTCCATTTATTTTCAGTGTAAGTACTAGACTTATGTGTGTAAATGGACAAATTGACATAACCTTTCTGCCTTTCAACCACCTGCAGATATAAAATGTAAGCACAGTTAGAGCTTTATGTATTGTGCTGGAGTAAAGACATTGTACAAAGGGACTCCATATTTCTTATGCTAATCCAGTTCTTATACTAATCCATATTTGCCCAGATTTGTGACTTTACTTAGGAATCTAACTTTCTGTGGATAAAATAATTCCCTGGCTTTCCTCCAGGCTCTGAGTCCTCTAACCAGCATTTCTTTCTGCAAGTTTCATGTAGTATATTCCTTAGGCAAATCTGAGTGCACAAACAGAAACACAGACTGATGCCAGTGAGCCATTATGGTCTGTCTGACATGGCTGAGCCATTTCACATGACTGCAAGTATCTGGTAGGTTATTATTGCAGACCCCAAGCAATCCTCAAATTTAATGCTTGCAGATTTTAATGTCTGATTCTTTTCAGGCACATGACTGCATAAACAGTTAGGTTGTCAGAGGCCAGGAGCTTTTGCACCTCCAGCTGATGTTAATGTGGCAAAGCAAACTTCTCATAGTTTCAAAACAAGCCTCCAGTTTCATGCTGTTTGCAGTAGGGAGATTTGCATATGCTGATTCTTCCACTTTTAGAAGCAGAAGTTTCTATCACAGCAATGATGCTATGAAGCAAAATTTACACAGAAATCTCAGACAGTTATTTTGTTGGCTGGGGAATCATCTAAATGGTGTGATTGATTTAAACATTGTCCTGAAATAAGGCTTGGTGAGAAAATAATGCTCCCACACACACATGAGGTTTCTCTCTTCCAGCCAATGTTTTTCCAGGTGCTGTGCTGTTTATTAACACTACTGAGCTGTAGCTCTCAGATCCTTGTGTTGTTTTGGTTTTGTTTTTTTTCCCCTCCCAAGAATTCCTCCAGAGGAACATGTCTTTACAGCCTGACAAGCATTTAGGTGCATTCTGTAAGGATTCATGAAGACTGGAAGTGGGTACAAGGTGGAGAGAGGCGGTCATCAGTCTCTCAGTCAAGCTAGTGTGGACGAATAAACGATGAGGCCTCTGTGCCTTATGAGTGTAACCTTAGCTGGGTGTAGTGTCTTTTCCCTGCTTTCGAGAAAGTTAGACCTGGAATGGCTCCCGTTGCCTGTTCTATGACACTAGTTCTCTTTCTTTGAGGTCTTGTTTTTAACTATCACGAACATGGTGTCCCTCATTTTGTTCCTCCTAATGCTGGTGCGATATGTTGTACTTAATTTCATAAAATCACATATGATTATATGAAAAAAGAGCAAAGATAAATGAGAGGCAGGGGAGAGGGAACAGTAATTAAGCAACATTTCTTTTTCCTGCCTCCATCCTATCAAGGGATGTGGTTTCCTCCCTGTTAGGCATATTTTACTTCTCTCCATATGGTAGAATTTATGTTCACCTGTTAAGAAAAATACATATATGATCTAGGGGTATATATGGCAGCAAGTCAGGAATAACTTAGTCATGAGATCATACGTGAAGGGAAGTACATTGATGCTGGAAAATGTTCTGCTGGTATTATGAAAACACTGGGACATTTGTATTAAAATACACATTATTGTGATAATACAAAATAGTTAATATGTTAGTGAGCAAAAGGATGAGAAATAACCAAAATTAGGAAGTGACAAGTTACCAAGAGCCAATGATGAAGTTGTACTTGGACTAAGGCTAAAAATTACTCTGACAGAACATTTCATTTACATGAGTGCAGAATTAATCACTGCCCTTAGCTAATGCACTTACCAGACTTTGTGACAATATGGATAAAACCTAGATTCCTTTGTGTGTTTTTTCTTCCTTGCATTTACATGGAAAAATGTATTATGTCACCCTAAACCCTCAGCTCAGCTAGTCTGCCATGCCAAAGAGCTTACAGAACATTCATCTCACATTCTTCAGGAAGTTATCTACCAAGTTTTGCCAGACTTCCTGATGAAAGCAGCATACTACTTACTTGATAGTTTATTGTCCGTAACTCCAGAAATACTATGAGAAATACTGAAAGAGATAAAAGATAAGGAACCTAAAATGGGAGATAAGGTAACATTGTGTTCTTTAAAACAGCCATGTGAGATGGCAAGGCAGTAGAATATACCATGATATAAGGCTATTTTACAACAGGAACATTACATGCAATCTGCATTATCCTGTGTGGAAACAGGAATTTTAAATATATCATGCTATACACTTCTCTATGAAAAGAATCTTTGCATCCTTAGAATTAAGGGTAAAATTTGGCCAAAACCCCATCTATAAGGTTGTATGGAGACTGTCTATCCTGTTGCGGTGATCGAGCCCACTTGCAGGGAGCATGGCATCCAATGGGTGAATTTCCCCACCCAGGACAGTGGTCCGAGGGCGGTGCTGCAGGCAGCACAGCTATCTGAGGGCTCAGCCCCCTGGATGTCACTCTCCCGGACATCTCCTCCCCAGTTCCATAACCCTCCAAGTTTCTGTATTCCCCATTGGTTAGTTTAGCTATGTTTATGTATAAGTTCTGTTTAATAAGCAATTACTTTCTAGAAGGTTCTTGCAGCTGTTATCCCCATTAGTCTGTTCAAATATGTTCCTCCCTCTGTTCCCCCTCATTGGTCACCTGTCACCCCTCATCATTCCCTTAATGGTCTGTTCCCTGGGCCCACCCCTGAAACACCCCCCTTTAAAAGTATTGTGTAAATCCATCACATTGCCATTCTGGGTGTGACTTTGGGTTGATAAAGTCTGACACCGTTGCCTCAGGTGGTCCTCTCTCATCCTTTGTCTCCTGCTCTCGCATTGTGACACCTCAGACTGCAGCCTGCTCCTTAGAGAGCCAAAAGGCAGAACCACTGCTGCTTGCTGAGGTGATTCCCCTGGACGGAACACTGCAAGTGTCGCCTGCAAGGCCCCCGGGCAGCCGAGCAGACAGCGTGACACTATCCTAGCAAAGATCAGGGACCGATGCATGCTCCACTTGCTGGATCTGCAGCATGAGAGAGTTGGGGCTATAACCTCACAAGATACCTGAGAGTTGTTGGTTTTTTTTAACTTCAAACTAAGACTGCTTCCAGACATTGAAAGCTGGAATTGCTGAAATACACCAGGTGTGGTCCTCCAGTTTATCTTTCAGTTCAATTGCACTTGAAAGAAATCCAGTTTGTGCACGCCAGCTCCACTAACACCTTCACTCAAAACAATGTGCTGTGTACAGGAAAGTGCAGGGGGAACTGCTTCAGAAGAGTAGATATATTCATTAAAAGCATAACCATGGCTTGATCTACTGATAACTACAATACAGGGAAATTTAGTGCTTGCAGGTAGCAAAACCCTGTATCCTATAATGTGCAGGTGACATTTCTTAATCATGCCTAAGCTTTATGATTTCAGAACTACAACATGATTACAACCTCTCATGAGTTCACTTAGTGGATAGGAGTAATGTGGTGAAAAAAATACGTGTTAAGGATTACAGTCCTATGCTGTCAATTCTTCTGTCAGTTACAAATTGCTTTTTGTAATGCTGATTAAAACAAGGAGCCTCAGTAAAATGCAAGTCTCTTAAATATATTAGTTCAGAAGTATCTAAAAACGAGCTAAATGCTGAGCTGTCCAACTTCAGGCCTAAACTTATGACAGGTGTACTTAGGTGGAGCTTGACAAACTCCAGCTTGTCCCTGGTGTGCTCAGGCTGCTGCACGCTGACGCTTTTCTTGTGTTGGTGCTGGGCTCTGATGGGGCTCAGTTTAGCCAGTTACAAATCTCTGCTGAATATCACAGCCTTTGGGTCAAAACTGACTCAAGTTCACAGCCTTGGATTGTAGGATGGCCAGGGTTTTTTAGGGCTGACCTGCACTGGGCAGGTAGGTACGTGCCTGGCACAGGCATGCCCAGCCATTGTGTCAGGGTTCTCAAAATTGCCAACAAAAACTTGGTTGGCAAACACAGTGCTGTCAATAGATTTGAGGTTTTTTTTCCTCTGAGCAAAGTCTCTGTTGTGGTTGCTTCAAGTCTTAGCATGCTTTACGATGCTCCTGCCCTCTCTTATTCCCAGAAGGATATATATCAATGATAAAGTATTTCCTACATACACAATATTTGTAAATAGTCTTGTGATCCTTTGGAGGGAAAAAAGATATTTGAATGACAGCTGTTTTAACTCATCTGTAATTTACTTCTTAGAAGGAAACCCATTGTCCTAATCAGTTTGTTGCTGTTGAACAAAAGAAAAAAAAAAGCTATAATAATCAAGGTAGATTACACAATTAAGATTGATTACCTAAGGAAAATTAAAAGTCTCTGTTATTAAATAAGTAGATAAACAGTTAAAATACATTATTTTAACTTACCGATAGTGTTTTTGTGCAGTCCTCTACTTTTTTTAAATTTAAATTTCTGTGATTCATTATTTCAACACCACAGTTTTCATTAAGGTCTTAAAAATACACATATAAAATGACAAGTAGCTCTAAAGACATCTCAGGTTTACAGTAAGTTATTTATTATGCAGAATCTCTGCGCAACTGTAGAAAAACACAAGTTACACGAGGCGCTGGATTTGGTTTCTCTGCAAGAGATCTGAACACAATGAAAGTGGGAGATAGGTAATTTTAATATTTATTTAGAACTGAATATGCTTATATCTGAGTATCACTTGTCCATAGGTAAAATGCAGTTCAAGGTTTAGAGGAAAATATTTTTGTTCAGGATCAGGATGATGAGGCTGATGAAACCTTATAGTGGTTTCTCAAGGAAGTCTTGGGCTGACAGAACCTGGTCCTCATGGGTGACCTCAATTACCCACACACTTGTTGGGAAAAACAACACAGCACTGCGCAAGTCATCCATCAGGTTCTTGGAACACCCTGAGGACTGACTCCTGCCGCAGATGCTGGATGTACTGACAAGGAACAATAAATTGCCCAATTTATTGCTCATGAACCGAGAAGACTTGACAGCGTGACCACCAATGCAACCCTTGAACAGACCGATCACAACACTGGGGAGTTTAAGATCCTGCTGAGCACTCTGAAGACTGGTTGTAGGACAAAGACACACGATTTCAGAAAATCCAGCTGCAATATCCTTAGAGGCAAGCTGTGTGAGGCACCACGAGCAGTAACCACCAGGAGATCTTTTCTCTTTCCATCTACAAATTGGCAGAAAATGATATTTGATAAGAGGTAGATTCATTACTAAATCATCTGAATTTCTAGAACTTGCTGTGAAGGTAATGAAACAAAGAGTGGCATCACTCATAAATCCTTCCTATATACATATCAGGTAGGTAAACATAGAAAAAGAGTTCCTGATTTAAGGAGAGTGATGTCCTAGGACCAAAGAGTTAAAAAATGGCTTTAAGAGGGTAGCTTCTAGAACAACCTTCGTACAATAATGAGAACATTATTAGCACTATTTCTCCTCTTTCCTTTTTTTGTCTCCAAAGCAAAGTAAAAAGATGGGCCCTTATTCCAGGAAGCATACAGAGAAGGACTAATTGATTTCCTTGTAGAAATTGCTTGCTCTCTCTGCTGTCAGTTTTCCTCTCTTTGGAAGAGAGTGTTGCTGTTGAAGAGGAGTTGCTGCTGGAAAACAATGAGCTCTGAAGGCCTGTGCCTTGGCCTGGAGAGTGAGACCTGGCCTCAAGCCAAACAAGAGGAAGCTCCCCTGCGTACAGAGAGATTATTGCAGATGGACAGTATGTGCTACCTAAAGAAGGCTACAATTGCTCATTGCAGTACTGGAGCAAATTAGTAACCTCTTGTGGCTGAGGAAAAATTATACTCAAAAGAGAAATGCTGTAATTTTGAGAAATGATAGAGTTTGTCTTTCCCTGCTGTTTTATGTGCTTTAGCACTGTCTCATGCCAGTGCAACTAAAGCATGAGATGAGTGAGAGGAATCATTATTCTTCCTTATTTTAAGTGTACCCTGTGAATGCTGTATCTGTGATGATCTGTGAAGTATATACAACTCAGATAAGCAATAAAATAAAAGAGGGTTATATTGTAATAAAAGAAAATTTTAATATTATAATGATGAATATTAATGTATTACAAATATTAATACAGTGAAGATTAATGCAAGTACAATTACAGATGGGATAAAAGAATGCCCATACTTACTACTTCTCACATAAAATGAGAACAATCCAATTGCAGCCTTGGCTCATCTTTAATGCTGATAAACACCTGATGTAGAAACTGATGCGCAGGTGGCAGGAGCCACAGTTACAGATGATCTATTACAGTGAAAAGGGGAGAGAATAAATCTGAGAAATGATTGTGCAAGTTGCAGTCTGAAGGAGTGGCACTAAATCTCTACCTCCCAAAGATAACTTTTGATCTAGAAATCAAAGTTTCAAGTCTGTTGAGCAGAAAGGAGATGTTGCCCTGTGAGCTGTTTCTCCAGGTACAACAGCTGAGGCATTTCTTAAATATCCTAATTGAAAGGTACCGAGCCAAAAACGGGACTTTAATAAATAAATCTAACTCTTTTAAAGAGAAGTTATGTTCTTCTTCTAGGCTGTTTCCAAATTTATAATGAGAGTTTAACCTTGTGTTTATAAATATACTGTATCTTCTTTATCCATGCACTTACTTGATAAAACAGTGGCCAGGCAAAGGTGAGGAATTAGGTGATTTTGCCTATTTGGAGGGAAAAGATCCAATATACAAGAGTCTATGCCTTTAGACTTTGTGGATCTCACACACTGATGTGTGTAAATGTCTAGGGGCTATGGCCCATTCCCTGCTAAACCTGGGGAGTCTAGGCACCAATTTTGCCAAGTCTTGGAAAGGCACCTCCTCTGGGAGGCCCAAATCAATCCTGTTCCTGGAAGACACAGATGGCAGTGAGACAGCTAACTCTGGGCAGGCTCCTTGCCTATCACACCTGTCTTGCAGCTGTTATTGCTGGACTCTACTTTGGATTTAGTTTCTCCAACTTAAAAATTGGATATCTTACAGGTGTTCCGAGGCAGCTGAAGACTTGGACTATCAGAGCTGTGTGCCAATAAATACTATACAGTGAAAGAGTGATTATTTTTTCCCCCTAAGAATGAAAAGGCTATTTTACCACTGCTAATTTAAAGGAAAATTACTTCAAACTGCATCCCTTGGAGACAGACTTTAGAGGCCACATATTTACAAACCGGCACTAAAGAGAAAGAGACATATTTGTTTTTTATCTGAGCTCTGCTCAGAAAAAAAATTATAGATTTTGATAATTATGTATTTATTGAAAAGCTTGTATTTTATGTGTGGCTCCACAATTTCATGGCATTTCCCACAGAGATCATAATAACTGCTTTGTTGGTTGTAGACTTTGACTTTCAACTTTGATCAAAGCAATTCTGAATAAGAAATAAGCATTTTTCACTCCATTTGAGTCTTCTGAGGTTCTGTGAAAAAAAAAAGATAACATTTCAAACTATTTTTAAAGAAAAGATATGGAGCTGATGAGCCTGAAAAAGTCTATGTAGTTCTTACCATCTCATGACATGTAGCATTATTTTAAAGAATAATAAGCTCTTTGCTGTAATATATTGTGGGTAACCTGGTTGCTACCTAAATTCATACGTCTATTTGACTTTGGTTAGGTTTTGGGTCTAATGCACTAGCAGTGAAATAGTTACTTTAGCATTTCCTTTTGCAGCTTTCCATTACAATATAACTGAAATCCAGATGTATTTGTTTTCTTCCAAAGAGTTACCTTGGGATACAAAATCACGGCTAATGAATCTGAATATGTTGGATCAGATCCCAGTCCAGCTCTCTGAGAAGCCCAAATACCATTACCTCAAAAAAAACTAAACCCAAAATACATTAAAAATGCTTTATATGCCAAATAATTATGCTTATTGATCATATCAAAAACCTATTGGTTTTGGTTAAGAGGAGGAGTCAACACAGTTGAGACAGTGGAATAAAAAATTTACTGTAGATGTCGTCTTTAAACTGTTTTTTTCTCTCTCTACTTTTAAGAAATAGTTCAGAAAAAAATAGGCTCTCCAGGACTGTAGGTTTTGTAAGTTAAATTTTATCCCTTTATGCCCCAGAAAGTTTTTTCTCCCCGTTAAGTTCTGGTTTAGACATCTGAAAAGAGATCCTTACAATGGAAAACATAACTAAACCCTAGCTGGGTTATGACACTGCCAGTGTAGTATGATATTAAAATTAGTTTTAGAAAACATAACAATTTAAAACAGAGCTGCTGGACATAAAGCTAGAGATAATTATACAGAGGTGACAACATACTGACTTCAGAAGCAAATTGTACACAGGTAGTAACAAACTTACTTCAGCTCCTTTTTCCTCCACCAGAACAGAAGATCTTCTCTTGTCTCCATTACTGAATTTTTGTTCCTGCTGTTCTGATCATGATGAACAACCCTGCTGCTGGTGCTGTAGCACGAAAGGCCCTTTCCAAAGAAGAGCTGCTGAGCACTCATCTGCTTGCAGTTAGGAGAGGTGAAACCTCAGAACGTGATTAAACTCCAGCATGTACAGAGCACATAGCACTGACCCGCTCCTCTGCCTCCCTTCCAATATCCTCATGTTTCCAAAGTGTCTAGAGACTGGCTTTTCCAAGTAATATTTTCCAGAGCAGAAACAATAAATCAATGAAAAAGGCATACCAAACATCTTCAGCAGTTTTGGAGTATACAGTATCCTTTATTAATGATAGGAAGTGGCTCATGCTCAGCATCTCAGTATCTTATAAAATAAAAGCTGCAATTCAATACTATATTGGATAAAGTTGCACATTGTTTGTGCAACTGTCAAATCAACTGGTCACTTCTTTGTCTTCTAATTCCATTGACCTGTTTCCCACCTTCCTAGAGGAAACTGCAGGATTTTACACCTTACTATAAAACGTATTTAAGTCACTAGAGATTTATTATCATCACTTCCACTAAGATAGAAATGATATTATACTATTTAGTGCATCCTCTTGGAAATCAAAAGCCAAAGGCCACACCTCTATCGAGTTTAAATGATCAGGTGCCATTGAAATTTAGAGATCCAAAGGCCTATTGTACCTACAAGTCCAAAAACGTATATAAAAACTAACAAATTTCTTCTTTATAAATCTTATTCTCAGAGCCAAATTAAACTATTTTTCCACTTCTGGCGTTGTAAGAATGGTAAGGTCAGTGTGTGAGTGTCCCAGAAAAGGAATAGTTTCCAGTATTTCCAATAGGAGTAGAAGGCAGAGGGAAAAAGGCAGTGAAACAGGTTTGCTTTGACCAGCTAACTTTCACAATGTTGCCCAACACTACAGTCTTACTTTCTTGGCTTACAAAAGTGAAGTTGAACAAGGAGACATCAATTTCCAATAAATCTATCTGGGATGAACACAGTTTTAAATATACCAATCATACATCCTGAATAAAGGTTTAACATTTTTGTCAGGGGAAAAATATGAAGGTAAAGAGAAAAAAAAATATGATTGTAAGAAGGAGAGGGGGAGTCTTTCCTGTTTGAGAAATCTTTGAAATATTGTTTCATTCCCTGAGCAGAATAGGAAGGAGTCTTTTTTTTTTTTTTTAATATTATTATTTCTTTGATTATATTCAGTTTGAGTTCTGTGTGTGTTACTTTAAAATTAAGTAACATTATATGCAAGCTTCTGTCCTTCACACTGGAATTCTTCACAAATAAGATTAAAATTCCAGAGAGATATGATTATCTGATATTGAAGAAAATAATTTGGTTTTGACTCTTTCCTCCTGCTTCCTTTGGATGACTTCAAATTACTCTGTCAGTACGCTACATTCCTTTCTGGAGAGCAGAGAACATGAATGTAATATGATGAATATTACATAAACTTTTGTTGACTGTAAGGCTTTTGGATCAAGGACTGTATTTTGTGCTTTGGTCATACTCAGAATATTGCTTGGAAATTTCTTAATTAAAGAGGAAGAAAGAATAAACAGTACATAAATTAGAAGCAGAGAACGAATAGTAAACATCAGTTAACAATTTATTAAATGCAGAAAAACTCAAAGCTTGGATTGACACATGTGTGAAAAATTAAGTCAAACAGAAAATCGTTTGGGGAAGTTATAAACCAGAAAGCAGAGAGGAGATGCTGGGATTCAGCCTCAGTACAGATAACTACCATCTAATGTGCATAACTGCGCACAAATGAACATATTAAAGAAGTAATGTAGTAAAATTATTTGTTTATATTCATAACTATTTCTTGGATTTTTCAGCCAGGCAGTCCCTTCAAGTTTGACCTAAGCAGACCCGCTGTGGCTGCAGGAGTCCAATGTCTCACAATGGGATTTTGGAGTTACATAAAAAGAGCCTTCTGAGTTTCTGAAGATGAAAAAACATTTTCTGCTTTTCAAAACTTTTTAGTTTTGACTTTGTGGTGTGAGACCACGATGAGAAGCAGAAGGTTTCGCAAGAAACTGAGGAAGTACTTGAGCATTTGCAAAGGAATTTGAGATTTAGGATTTCTGGTGACCTTGCCTGTTGTTATCCAAGTCAACCAGAAAGACTCAAACAACAGGCACAGCCCGTGGAAAAATAAGGTACTTTTCATGCATGGCAGTCTCAGTAATATCCCTAATGAATGATGGTCTTAACTCAGAATTGAAAGATAATTGCACATATAACCAAGCTACTCAATACTTCTGTTTAAGAAAGAAAGGAAAGGAGCTAGGTGAGACAGCCTGCCTTTTAAACTATATCAGGGAAAAAGATTTGATAATCTGGGAGCCATGTGTGTGTTTGTGGGCAAGATTCAAAATTTTCCTTATTAACTGGTCTGTTTTCCACTCCAGTATGATTATATAATTAGAGTAAAATAGTCTTTAGGGCAGAGTCTGTGCTGAGGTGCTTAGTGTGCTAACACACTTGGCATGCCTGCAGACCAAGTTAAAGACATTGGAATTACATAAATCAAATTTTCTAATTGTTTTCATGGTCAAGGCTATGAGAACTGCCATTCAAAAGCTTGGTATGGATGAAAGAAAAGACATTTCTTTCTATTTTGAATCAAAAATCTTACAGGAAATCCTTCAGATTTTGATATCTTTATCACTAAATTGGTTTACAAGTGACTTGGATTTTCATTAGAAAAAGACATGAGATTTTTGTATAGCTTAGGATCCACTTAAAAATACTCGGGGCCTAATGCCTTGAGGTTTTGAAATCAATGAGAGTAGGGAATGCTTGGTATCCCTGGAATTATGCCATGCCTCAAAAATTTTTTAAGGTGCAGTGTTTCTTTGGTATATTCTACATGAAAAGCATTAATTTTCAGTAGAGTCCCTTTCTAAGGAAAGGGATCATGGCATGCATTGGTGTTTAATATAAACACAAAATGTATCTGGGTTTTAGGTTGGTTTTGTGTATAAGTGCTTGTTAATTTCTGAATACTCTGATCAGAGAAATTCATTTTTACCCAAAACTCAATTGAAAGCAAAACAAAACCAGCCAAATTTTATGCTTTTAAAATGTTTATCTGAAACTTCAAAATTCTTGAAAGCCAGCTCTCCTCCCCATCAACCTTCATGAGTTTCTCTTCCATTTTAAAGAACTGTGATCACTAACTGCATTCATTTGTATTTAAACACAGCGCTTCCAGGAGGGAAATGCACTCTGTGGAGAGAGTTTTATTTGCATGGGAAACACATCTAGCTGACAGCCATAGTTTAATGACTGGCAAAAAGCCCTACAAAGACTTGCCTCCTATAATGCCAAATCACACTGCTTTCCAGAAAAAAAATTTTCCTCCTTGTGAGACCTGCCATTTATGCAAGTCAGTGTCAAGGATGGATTTCAGAGCTACGATGACAGATTTGGAACCCATAGTGTAGTTTACACGTCAAATAAAATTATGCAGACATTCTTCACTTTTCACAGCAATCATTCACAAAACTCAGGAACATCAATAGATTTATAGCCTGCAGAGTGTGAAAATGTTTTGATGAACAGTGTCATGCTGGATCTCTCACCCTTAATAATGCTTTTCCACATTTGTGTCACAAACAAAACCAGCTCAGGGCAAACCAAAATATTAGACCCACTGCTGCTGTCCTTCCATGTAGAAGGGCAAACAGAAGGCATCAGACCCTCTAGCTGTCTTCATTTGCAAAGCAGTCGATCTTAATGAAAGATTTTTAAAGATCCCCCATAGAATGGGACAAGGACTTACAACCCCTGATGCTTCTGCAGCAAAAATAATTTGTCATGCTTAGTCCGGTGGTTTGCTGTTTGAAATTTTGGGGGCGTCTGTGATTTTCGGTCACCAGGTGAACTATTTATTTATTTGCTGTTAAAGGAAATAAGGGGTCAGTAGAAATGCAACGTTATGCTGTTCTCTTTTAGGACGTACACATCTGCTTTCAAGTATTTTGGTCATAGAATCCTTAAGGTTGGAAAAGACCCTTAAGATCATTGAGTCCAGCTGTTAACTGAACTGTGCCGAGTCCACCACTAAGCCATGACCCTGAGCATGACGTGGATCAACACACTCTGGAGGCTGAAACAGAGTACTTCCCGGGTTAGGTGGGTCTCACTGATCCAGCTTTCTTCCCCCTCCCAGTTTCTCCCATGCAATCATCCATGGTCCTCAAGTCAGTCCTGTCACTCCTCATCCTCTGTAGCAATAGCTACATAGCTGGCTACATAGCTCTCTCAGGTCCCACTTTCCATGTCAGAAGCCTCAGGCTGGTGAGGTTGGTTAGCAGCACTTTAGATGGCAACCAGCAGAAATTTCTTTCTTTTAAAGAGCATCTTTCGCTTCTTAGGGAAATATTAACCCTAAGATTTCCTAATCTAATTTTGTGACAAGAATGCATAGTTAAGTTACAAAATAATCACTGCTCTTTTAGGTGTATAGCAATGTGAGATGCTATCCTCATCTGGATGATTTTGGGGAACTGGAGAGATTCTTGTGGAGACATGCTTTGCATTTCTTTCTCCGTGCATTGGAATTGTTCTTTTCCTACCAGTCATTCCACTGTCATAGAGGGGCAATGGGAATATCCTTGGGGCATCTCTACTTTTCTTTGCTGGAATGTTATTAAACTGCTCCTCAGCCAGCAGCTAACTCTTTCTAAAACATTAGATTACTAGTTTGGTTGATGTTCTTAAAAAGAAATTTTCCCTCATCTCTCTTTTTTATTCTTGTAATGCTCAGACACAGACTTCCTGTACTGCAAGGGACCACATTCTTCCAAAATCTTGGATTTGCTAAGCAGGGACCTTATTTTCCTAAGAGAAAGTGCACAATGCCACAATTGATTCTTGCTGCTTATTGCAAAGATTCATGGGTAGATTAAGAAATTGTACAAGACAACATGAACACAGCACACAAAAGTGCACAAATGACATGAGATTACATTGTGCAGAAAAGATATTTAATGTTAACACATTAAAGCTGACACTCCAGCAGGCATTCATGCACTTGTCAGCAGCTTCTGCAAACAATTAAGAGGCCAGTTTCAGACTAGAGCTGAGAGACCCACACTGCCTGAGAGTTGTGTGGCACTATTTTGGTGAAATTAGAGACACCTTGCCACATACTCAGCTTCAGCAATATCAGAGATGTGTTTTTCTATGCACAACTGAAATTGCAGACAGCAGGTGTGATGCTACCATTTTCAGAGTCCTGCTTTTGAAGCTAAAACAATATTTAAATGTGCATTTGATTTCCAAATTATAATTTTTTAAAAAAACCCCTCAGAAATATTACTGAAGATCAATAGATTTTCTAGAGACACTATGGATGCCCCATCTCTGGAAGCATTCAAGGCCAGATTGGATGGGGTCCTGAGCAACCTGATCTAGTGGAGGGTGTCCTGGCTCATGGAAGGGGGGTTTAAATGAGATAATCTTTAAAGGCCAAAAATAAACTGTTGTATGATTCTATGATTTATTATGATTAATTGATGTGTGTCAGGAGGTATGACAGTATTTTTATAATTATTCTCAGGACAGTTTACTATATTCCTTTACTCATCATTTTGCCCAACCTTAAAATATCCTTTAATCTTCTATTCCAGCTTGCAGGTGGAGGGATAGTAAAGCAATCATGCTGAGCTGTACCTTCATAAAACAATTTTATCTGAATGAGATTGTTCTTGGATCACCACTAGAGCTTACAACAAACATGAAGAAGGCCAGATGAAAAAACGTACCTTCTAAAAATTGACTTACACAAGAGTCTTATTTAGCAGTGACAAAAATCTTTTTCATCTTTTTTTTTTTGCGTGCAAAAAGAAAACAGTTTTAGAAAGGGCAAAAATTGTGTGTGAGAGGTTTTGTGTATGAATGAAGGATTTATTTCCATATCTAGATGGGATTTATTTTAAAGGAAACATGCCTAATTTCATGCATTATCCAATAACTCATAATATGCCAAGTATACAATATTTGTGTAGATAGTTTGTGTGAGCAAACAGACACTCAGACTGACCTTCTGATGCACCAGACCTTTCAGATACAACAGTCCTGGGAGAGCCTAAGCCCTACCCTACCTGCAGAAAATACATACCATTTAACTGAAATATCACACATGGCTTACCTGACTGTACTATCCCTCTTAGGCCAGATGTTCCTCCAAGACAATGACTCCAAGAGAGAAAGAGTGGTTCTACTAGCTATGAAGTAGTCTGCTCTGTCAGGAGGGACACATCTGATGGTCTCATTTTCTTGCTCCATTCTGAGACTTCCAAGAACGTACACATGTCACACGGGCTGGAGATTTCCCTGGCAGCCAAATAGATTTGTCTTTCCCTAACTTTGTTTGTTTTGGAGGGGGAGGAGAATGAGTAGGACTATAAATCAGTCCCTTCCCAGCCAGCTCATTTTGTTTGTTCTTTGCCCCATCTGGGCCCCATTATTTGCAGAGCACCAGGGCTGCAATCAGTAAAGCATGGGGCACTGCAGAGCTCCTTACCACTTAGCTTCAGAACAAATGCTGTTGGGGGAAATTAGGTCATAAAATAATTTCCTGAACCTGCACTGTATAAGAAACTGGAAACAAGCATGTGTTTCAAAACAGAGCTCTGTTAAGATGTCTCTCCCTTTTTTTTTTCCGTCTCTTTGTCATATAATGTTGAATTAATTCTATTTTAAATCCCCTAATTGATATAATGGCAGTACTTTGTGATTGGGTTAGAAAGGCCTTGTTATTGTCTATAGTCATATTAGTGATCTAATTATATGATGCTGGTATCTCAGCCATATGTGTGTTGTATACTTGAATTTCTAATCAGATGCATTAGCCAAAAGTACAAACATAAGTATTTGAGTGGAGTGCAGAAAGGAATGCAAACCAGCTAATTTTAAGGCACATATAGTGTTTCAGCTAACTGAATGGCAAACCATAATATTGTTCTTATTTGAATCTAATCAATGGAACTTGGTTTTAGAAACCTGGTGTCGGTTAGGATTTTGAGGAAGGATATTTTTCTACAAAATACACTAAGTCTCTGTAAAATGCATCTGTATGAAAATCAGTGTAAGCTGCTGTATGACATCACACCTTGTAAATACGCTCGACACGCAATTAAGCAAGAGCAGCTGATCTTGCTGAAATCAATTAATTGTAGTGTCAGCTGGAAGGAAATATTGGAAGTTACCTAGTCCAAGCTACGACAAATCTAGCACCACCAACACTACAAGAGGTTAGCCATAGCTTTGTCTATCCCTCAATCTCTTTTGATATCCTCTTCTAGGGCTCCACATTTCAATTACGTGAATGAAAATGGTTTATGCTAATATTTGACTTGAATCTCCCAAACATTCTAATTCCCTCTTGCAGACAGGACCCAGATACAAAAATCTGAAGCAGAAATAAGGTTTTCTGATTATCATTGTGTTGGGACTATGCTGGCATTGTATGGCAGGTACAGACATTTTATTTTGGGGTTTGGATTTATTATTTATTTGTATAGTGGTTTGTTTTGCTTGTTTTTCTAAAACATTAGATATAAAAATATCAGAGTCATCATCATGATGCAAAAGTCATGCATTTTATTCTAGAGGAGCTGAAAATATTTTGTTTATGAATTAGGCATAAATCTTCACACCGTTAACTCAGATGTACAAAATCAGAATTTAAACTGAATTAATGGGATAAAAACTCAATACAGCTACTCTTGTGTCAGTTCAATATATTGAGGTGATCACTGTTAAGTTATACTGAAATAAAATATAGAATATTCATCTTATAATTTAGACTGGAAAAGATCTCTAAGATCATGGAGTCCAACCATTAACTCAGCACTGCCAAGTCCACCACTAAGCCATGTCCCTAAGTGCCACATCACACATATTTTAAATACCTCCAGTGATGGTGACTCCATCACTTCCCTGGACAGCCTGTTCCAATGCTTGACAACCATTTCCATGAAGAAGTCTTTCCTAATATTCAACCTAAACCTCTCCTGGTACAACTTGAGGCCATTTCCTCTTGTTCCATCTCTTGTTACTCGGGAGAAGAGACTGATCCACCCCTCAGTACAGCCTGCTTTCAGGTGGTTGTAGAGAGGGATAAGGTCTCCCATGAGTCTCATTTTCTGCAGGCTAAACAACCCCAACTCCCTCAGCCACTCCTCATCAGACTTGTGCTCCAGACCCTTCACCAGCTCTGTTGCCCTTCTCTGGACATCCTCCAGCGCCTCAGTGTCCTTCTTGTAGTGAGAAGTCCAGAACTGGACCCAGTACTCAAGATGTGTCCTCACCAGCGCCAAGTACAGGGGAAGAATCAGTCCCTGGTCCTGCTGGCCACACTGTTGCTGATCCAGGCCAGGATGCCACTGGCCTTCTTGGCCACCTGGGCACATACTGGCTCAGGTACAGCTGCAGTCACCAGCAACCCCAGGTCCTTTTCCACTGGGCCATTTTCCAGCCACTTTTCCTCCAGCCTCTTTGGCTGCATGAGGTTGTTGTGACCCAAGGGCAGGACACAGCACTTGGCCTTGTTGAACCTCGTATCACTGGCCTTGGCCCATTATCCAGCCGGTCCAGAAATCTCTGCAGAGCTTTCCTGCCCTCCAACAGGTTAATGAGACTGAACTTTCTTCTGCAGAATGACTGAGAGTGCACTCAATACGCTCCTCTAGGTTGTCCAGAGAGATATGAAATAGGACTGGCCCAAAGACTGAACCCTGGAGAATGCCCATTTGTGGCCAATTGCCAGCTGGATGTAACCCCATTCAACACCACTCCTTGGGCCTGGCCATCCAGACAGTTTTATCCAGTGTAAATACAGAAAAAATGCAAAAATACTAATTTGGAAACGTTGTCATAGGAATACCAAGTATTTAGGTGATTTTACCAAAACCTTTTACATTCTCTAGCTTTTCAATATATGTGGATTTTTCCGAGGAAAATGAGACACTTCAATTAGAATATTAATCAAAACCTTAGCAAATACTTGAGTAAAAAAATCATTAAACAAAAAGATTCAGGACCCTCAAAAAAGTCAGTATGATTTGCTGCAATAAAATGGGAAAATATACAGCAAGACATGCTTTAATGATGGCAAAATTTATTTCTTCATGTGTTTGCTGATTTGTTTAATGATCAATGCAGAGTTTGTAAACCTGTAAAAAGAATGAAACATCATTTTGACTATTGTGTTGTAATAAATCAACAGCCTATTCAAAATGTGAATTAAAGAGCTATTATTCTTTCTTTTTTTTCATCAGGGCAGCCTTTGGTAACTTTCAAAAAAATGGAATAAGAATGTCTAAAGCAAAATATCAGGAATAAATATTACAAACTGGAAATTTTCATGCTAGGCTTACATTGCTTGCTAATTCCCTAGGAGGAATAAAATAGTTTAAAAACCCTCCCATTGATATCTCTGTGATGGAAAAACTATAAATTGCCCACAACTCTCTGCATGCCTTGCTTTCAGATGTAGGACTGGTAATTAAAAAAATATTCATTCCATCTGAAGTGATTTCTGCTCACTTCCTTATTATTCTAGAAGGCTGTCATCATTTTATAGGAAAACAATGGCACTTGTCATGTGAGCAGTGAAATACCAGAACTATGACTGATATTCTGTCCATAAAAATCTCTCAACTCTGAATATTTAATGGAAGAGCCACAAGACAGAACTGGACCGGACTAGTATGTTGTTGTTAATATACTCCATTCCAGTGGTCAGAAAGGTCTGACCTGCCTGTTGTTAAAATAGAATGGAAAAGTGAAGTGCATGAATCTCTTTCTATTTATGGTAGTGGAAAAGACTGGAAGTAGGACAGGGTCATTTCGTGCACAAAACAGTGGGTATTTGGAAATGCCTCTCAAGCACAAGACAGGATACTCTGAACAACCTGTGGAACTGACATATGCTGTCTCCCAAGCTGGGATGCATTAATCATTTAGACTCAGCTCCTCTTGACCAGTTTTCTGTCCTACATGTGTATATGCCATATGAAGTGTTATTTTTGGATGTATCTCTATGTATCTGTGCAATGAAAATGTTTTTTGAAGTTTGAATTAACTGGCACTGTTTAATCTGGTGGTTTTTTTTTTTTTTTTCAATTCTGCACGAATTTTTACAAGTATGTTTTTCAGCTTTCTCTGACATGAGCACTACTGGAAAATGCTTGCAGGCACAAGCTGAAAGGGCATGCTGGGTAATGACATACACGTTCCCAAGTTCAGTCCTGTTAGACAAGTTAACTCTCAATTGAAAGTTGCCTAGATCAGACAAACTAGCAGGAATCCCTTACCAGAAGATTGTGAATTAGAAATGACCTGATAAAATGTTTGGGATCATATGAAGAGAGTAGCCTATCTGCTTTGCCAGTACCAGAACTGCTCATGATGCAATGATTGATCATAAGGTCTGTAGTAAAAAATGCAAAAAATTCTCAAAACAGATGGCTTAGAAGGATGGGCCAAATCTTTGCATTAGGCTGAGGTTGTGATAGGAGGTTTCAGTCTTTGGGTGTTTGAGGAACGAGAGGAAGGTCGGTGATAATTAGCATCTCCATGGGAACATGCATTGATTAAAATCTAAAAATATTTTATTTTGATTACTTGGAATAGTTCACAATTAGTTTCTGCAGTTTTCCTTTTCTTAGATTCAAACCTTGCTCATCTAAACCCTCTTTTGGAGAAAGGTCGTTTAGTGAATGCTTTGCTTTGGCTCACTCTTTTCTGCAAATGGCTTTCAGTTCTTCTACTCATTTCTTCTGCTTGTCTTGTTTAACTAGCAGTGCTTAGGTACAGGAACACTGCTCTACAAAAGCGTACAAGGAAGTAGTAATAAGAACAGGCACTTTTATTCCATGCAGAGGGTTTTATTGGATTTGAAACTGGATGATGCAAGGAAGCCGTTGAAGGTGTTCAGAGTTATACTTACTTAGTTTCTTGTATTATGTGAAGTGAAAGTGAAAAGATTTGGAAACCTTGTGAAGCCTGCAGGTTTATTTTCTGTGATTATTGTAAGTAACTGAGCATGTGAATCGTAAAACTCAAGGTGTCCCTAACAGCAAATATCTGGAGACGTCTTATTTGAGCTATTGGTAGTTAACTCAGAAAGTTGGACTTAATGTGAGAAAATGGTAGACAGAATCTATTTCCTATGAAAAATATGACACTGGATGAGTAGGAGTAGTGACATTGTAGAATCGGATTTCTGAGGATATAAACAACGCAACTTTGGAGGGAAAGAATACGGCTTTCATTTGGCTAACTTGTATTTTGAAAAAGCAGTTAAATTTTTATTCTGCAAGACGTCTTTGGATCTCAAACAGAATCAGTGGCATTCAAACTTGGTAGGGTTGGTGAGCCATTCTTCCAAGTTGTCCTGGTTTCTGGCCAGGACAGAGTTAATTTTTTTGCAGTAGCTGTGAGGTGGCAGAGCCTAGAGCCATGTGGGCCTGTGTGGGTTGTTATTCTCTACCATTCACATCATGACCGAAGGATGGAAGTAAAGGATTCTCTCTTCCGGAAAGAGAGGAGCATGGCTTGCAGTCAGGAAGAAAAAGGTGATTCGTTGTCTCAGGGCTCGCTCCACGTGGGTTCCATTCAGTTAGCAAATTTTGTATGTGAATCACCCTTTTTTTTGTATACTTCTTAATATTGTCACTGTTGCTGTTTCTTATCTCATTGCTGTTTCCAGTAAATTTTTCTTATTCCAGCTCATGATCCCTGCCTTTTGTCCCACTCACTGGATGAGGTAGTGGGGAGGGGATTGACTTGTGCTTTTCATTTTAGTGGGAGCACTGAGTTAGGGAGTACCACAAGCCTAACTTTTGCTGAGGAGAGAGCTCGAGAGGCCTCACACTGCAGGGAGCAGTTTCAGGTAGGCCGGGCCCCATGCAATAGACCTCAAGCAGCGGTTGGGCAGTCGGCAGCAGGTGTTGGACTGGGGCTCTGCAGCCTTTCAGAATGCACTGAAGTACTTTTGAATGTAATCCATTATTGTCAGCTACTTTTAACTTCAGAGAAAAAAATCTGATCTGTACTCAAATTTTAATTACTGTAACTTTATTTATGAGAAACATCTGTGTTTATCACTGAGAAACAAGCTCTGCTTTGAGCTTTAAACCACTAAAAATATTAAACTGTAGAACTTCCGAAGTCAATTAAAGTGCATGGGAAAGAATAATTAGTTATGCCTAGATTTATGATATCTTCTATCAAATAGTATATCTACTACATAGGGCTGAGGACATATTTGGAATGTTATTTTTTTAAAGTATTAGTATATTTGTATGTGGTATTTGGAAAGAAGGAATGTTTAATCTTGTTTAGCTTTAGCTCTAATAAAATAAAGCACCCAGCCTCCTCTGTGGTCAATGCAAACGGCATGTTAAATGCAAATCCTCAGAGAAAAGAGATCTGTAATTCCTGGACCTTGGTTTGGAGGAGAGGTAAAAAGGCCAATGTTAGTTGAAGCCCTCTGTGAATGCACAGATGTAACTTGCATCTTCTTAATGTCTCTACCATAGAATGAATCTCTTTTCCTGACAGAGAGTATCCATATGTTTATCTCAGGAGCAAAAAAAAAAAAAGGAAAAATGTAATTTATTTCACATAGACTGTTATGAATAGAGTGGTGCTAAGATATTAAAATAAAAGAAAGAACCAAGTTCTATTTTGATATGCTTATGCATAAATATATGGTATGAAAATTTCTCTAGACTTCTGTGGAGATAAATGTGGTTGTGTTACACTGTCTTGTATTTTCTATAGCACATTGAATGATTTTGTAAATATCCTTGCATAGTTTTTGTTTAGAATTAAAATTCAAAACTCATTTACTCTAAAAATCATGATGAAATTTCACTTTTATAGCTATGTTATTTTTAATTTTTAGAAAGATTCCTCCCCACCTCACATCAAAATGGATACCTGCATGGATGCCTGCAGAGTCATTGTCTCCTTTGTCTAGACTGGCCAAGGAGTAGAATCATTTAATTAATGTGCATGAGCTGGTATTCTCTACAGCAACAGAAAGATGTGATGACAGCACACACCAGCATTCTTTGTGCAAATGTAATCAATGGGCAGCAGTAGTAGCAACCTACATATCTGGTAACCGACTAGCAATCTGGTTTCAGACTCTACAACTGCATATTCTACTCCCTAATTTCTGCTAAAACATTTGCACCTTCATAGCTAATCCATACCTGAACAAGGTATGTTATGCTGCTGTATACTAAAATCCCACCTTCATTTTATACATGTGATATTAATAGATAAACCACAAAAAGATCTGTGATTATCGTCATCCCAAATACTCATGAATATGAGTCAAACTTCCCAAATCATGGAATTCCATTAAATATCATCTAAAGGTAAGATATTCTGGGCTCTTTTTCCTCCTCTTCTAGCTTTTGACCTCTAGAATTTTTATTTCCAGATTCTTCTGCAGTCAGGAGAAGGGGAAATGAACTGTTACTTTTTTATGAACTCTGAGAAACATAATTGCATCACTTTAAGGAACTGTGGCAATTTACCAGGAGTTTCAGGAGACTTTTAAGATCTGATTTCAAAGAATCTTGAATTTAAAAGCCTGAGAGATTGGTTAACATAAATAAATTGCAGCTGGATTATTAAACTTCTAGACACTAATTACCTTTGAAAACTCTGTGTATTCTGCAGAGCAGCAATCTAATGATGGTTGGTTTTGTACATTAATATTTATTCCTAACCATTTATCTTTTAAATTAACATTAACCAGGCTCTGATTTAAATACATTTGTTAAGGTGTATTTTGAAACATCTTATGAACACATCAGCATTTATTGGTTTTTACAGGGATTATAAATGATTGATTATACTGCTTTAATCAACACTCACTTTCTTTCTGTAAAGAGACTGTGGCACAAGGCTAGAATGGACATTAGGGAGATAAGAAAGGAATTTAATATAAACTGCAGTCACAGGATGTGGTAAGAAATATGGCTGCCCAAAAAAAAAGTCCACATCTTTTCAGGTAATCGTGGCAGAGGGAGAGGGAGGGAGAAGAAGTCAGGAGTGCTTCCCTAGTTGCTTTAGTGGGAAACTCTGTATCTCTCTTTGTTGTTAATTCAGGAAGTACTGATATATGAGAAGTTGTGACAGAACTTTAAACAAGAGAGAGTGAGCTCTGATTTTAGTAGTAACATTGGAATTTCCACAGCAGTGAGCAAGCAACCTTACAAACACCTTGGGCACAGGACAGAGTGGAATTTTAACAGATTAAACATTGTATATGGCAGCTAAGCATGCTGTCAGTGGAGTATTTTCACATACCAAAAATGGGGATGAAGAACAGAAGGGCTTACCCAATACAAGAAATATAACTTCTTTAAAATTTGCAAATTGTTTGCAGTTTTAGACTTGCATTATATTTCTGGTAGTGACACCTTGGGATTTTTTTTCCCATTAGTATTATTGTTCAGCACTGACTTGAGACAGCACTTGAGGAGAAATCCAAAGGACTTTTACCACTGATTTTAATATTTTTTAGTGTTATTTTAGTATTCCTTGTGTGGCTTTCATTACACTGGAAGGTCTATTCATTTACTGATGTGAGTAAACCATTTTCTATGAATTCTTATTTCTTTCTCTAAAATATAGATAAGTCCATATAAAGAGCCATAATGGATCAGACTAAAGATGATCTAATTTTTTCCTGTTTATGTAAGTGATAATAACAACTGTATAGGAAAAAGTATATGAACAGGGAATGAATAGCAGCATACTTTCTCACCACCACCAGATTTCCTGAGCTTTAGTTAATAGCCCTGATTGGGTTCTTCCATGAATTTGATCTAATTTTAAATTCATGTAGACTATTAACGTCCACAACAAACTATCTAGTTATATTAACTCCACTTGTTGGTTTTGGGACTGAGTCTTTAAGTGCCAGCAGGACTGTATTAACTTGTTCTTTATCTGCAGGAAGCATCCTAGATGACTCTGGGAATTAGATCTCAGGAACATATATTAAACAGAAACATATTCAATGTTAATACTGAAATAATATGCCCTGTCTTCCAAAGAAATTAGTGATATCATAGACATCTGTGCTCCATCAAGTTAGATGTCTGAGTGAACTGTTCAAATATGAAGATTCAAAGCCCCTGGAGTTATGACACCAATGCATGGAATTTCATGGATGTCTTGTTTATATACATTTTCATTCTCTGAGTGACAGTAAAACAAATAAAGAAGAGAGATACAGATTTCCAGAACAGATTTGCCTGGAAAAAACTCTGTAACTTCTTTATTAAAAGTTGAGGCAGTCTTTGGGCTAATTTAAGACCCATAGTAAATCAAGTTGTAAAAGCAATTGAGTAAAGATCTACAATACTGCACTTGACTCTTTGCATATATGAGCATATAAATCACAAAAATGGAACTGTCATTTAAACATAACTTTTTGCCAGAGCTAAAATATGCCTATTCTGTGCACAGGCTTTGATCTGACTTCATAGTTCCTCAGAATTCAAATTCAAGGGATGTTGTCTTTCTCATGACTGGCACTGAAGAATGAAAGGTATGGAAGAGTTGAGTGTTTATTATTGGCAAAATAAATAGACAAAAAAAAATTTTAACTGGACTGTGTCCAAGAAAATGTAATGGTCAAAGACCCAGGCAAAATTAAGTAAGAAATAGATGAGGCAATTTTGGCTATAGGAATTGTGGACTACAAAATGCACCTTTTATTAGTATTTTTTCTGCATATTGGGTAACCACCCAAGCGACTTTCAATATGTTTTATTTCTGAAGCAGTGTCCAAGAATCAGGGTGCTGTGTGGGGCAGCTCTGTGGGATCAGAGGCAGCCTGAGGAGTTTCACAGAGCGAGGAACAGGCTGCTTAACAAACCTGGGAGCCAGGGTTTGAACTGGGAGACTTTTTTGGAGAAATCCCTGGAGAAATACAAGGTTTCAAATGTTTTCTGGAGAATTCTTGTAGAATTTCTGTAGAACTCTATTTTCATTTATACCATACCTATGAGGCATATAGAGATTGGTTGCACAGTGGGGGATGGTTTGGAGC
The DNA here is from genome assembly GCA_013398115.1 of Falcunculus frontatus. Classification (NCBI taxonomy): domain Eukaryota; kingdom Metazoa; phylum Chordata; class Aves; order Passeriformes; genus Falcunculus; species Falcunculus frontatus. Next base: position 187,690 of record VZRV01003341.1, on the reverse strand, counting down.
TGGTGTCACTTAAAAATAACAAAACTTGCACCTTTAGATACACATGCAGAAGCAGATTTTCAGCAGTATTTAGCAGCTAACCAGAGGCAAATAGTCACAGGTTTTCAGCAGCTTATTGAAACATTCTGATTTGAAATCAAGGTACCAAGCTTACTGAAGTGATTTAGAAAACCCCACGAGGGACAGAACCCATCTTTAAATGCCCAAAAGACTCTTAAAGTGTCATCACTGCTCCCAAGGAAGAACTAAAAAGGAAAGTAACAAGCCAGGTGTTAGACTGGTGTAAAGGAAAGTGCCTTGAAGTGACCCTGTTGGGGATAGGTGAGGACAAGCTGGATAGAGGGGATCCTGAGCATGTGCCCCATTGACTTGATCTGCCTAACAATGACGCAGAAGCCATGAAACGCTCAAGGGTTACTGTGACCCTCTTACAGACATGCAAAATCTTTCCTCCACTAAGGGAAGGATCCAAAGGCTTTTGCACATCTTTCCTGCTCATTGAGGCTTTAAACAATGAACTACTTACTAAGCTACAATGGTGGGGAACATTGAATCTTTAGCTCTTCTAATTAATTAATTAATTAATTTCTTTTGCAGATTTGCATCATGACAAAAAAATTTACTGACTCTTCCCCTCAAAAAAAAGTCTCTCTCCCATCAAATTAATTAAACTGGTGTGACATATGCAGATTATTTATCATACATTATTTAGATGAGGGCTATGAGCAGGATCTGAGCAGGGTAACTTATTTCATGGGTCAGTAAGGCCCACGGCAGCCTGAACAAGTTATGAGCATTTATCCAAGAGAGTGCCGTATTAGGAACTTTAACAGAAATAAAATTGGACACCACAGACAAATCTGTGTTTTTTCTTTTTTTTCCCCTCCCCCTACTTTTTAAAACAAATGATTCAGTGGTCTTGTTTCCTTCAGCATATTTTTTTCCATTTTGTGTAGTAATTTGGAGAAAAAAGCAGTCTACTCCAGAACACCTAATTCTCAGCTCTCAAAAGTAGAAGCCAGGAATCCCATGCATTTCTGCTGAGGGTTTCTGTTATAAATCACAACTACAATTTGTTTGGATTACAACTTGCAAGTGAAAGAACCAGTGAAATTTACAATTGTTGACCATGGACATTTAATTCTACCCTTCACAGTAAAACAACAGCGAATGAAATTGTCTCCCACCTTAAAGACACTGCTGTATTGCCTCAACTTTACAGATTTGGGGTTCAGCTATATTTAAGAAACTCATCTGGTGATTAATCCAAGTACTTAGTCAACATTTGCTCTCTAAAATTCTTCCCCAGCTCTTCTTTTTAAAGCAAAGAAATACGTCCCATATATTTTATAACATTTTAAAGCACTTGCCTTTTTTCTGTAATCACAACTCTGATGAAAATCAAACAGGAAAACCCACTGCATTGTTTCAATATGGCAGTAACTACATGTTGAAATTACTTTTCAAGCAGGGAATGAGAGGATGAAGATTACAACATCAATAAGTTCTTGCTTTATATAATTCTTGGTCTTTCCAATCAGGCATGTTCCCAGTGATAGCATTTTTATGTCATATTTATAATGTGAGTTGCAAGACAAAGAAAACTCAACTCCCAGCTATAAAATTTGAGAAAGTTAAAGTTTATAACAAAACAGCAAACGATGAGCACATAAACAACCCTGGATCTCCATGAACAGACCTGAGTATCCATGCCTAAATAAAACTGCAAAGTAAGGCAGGGTTGTGGTACTGTAGATGGTGGTATTGACATGGCTGCTACAATTGTATTTACGGCTCCAGAAAGATTGTGCAGTCTTCAAACCTATGGGTTTCTGGCAAGGTCTTGCTGTGCAGTTAAGCCACATGCTGCTGTCTTGATTTATATACTCAGGTGGCTTAAAGCTCGTCTTTCTACAGTGGTAATGCTGCTGGAACTCAGTACAGGTATGGTTCCCATCATCCCTATGAGGTTTCCCTGTGAGGTGCTCCATGTTGTGCCAGAGAGCAGAGAAGACAAAGAAACAAGCCCGGATTGGCTTCACACAGATGCATCAGATGCATACTATAAACTAGATCAGAATAAAGGATCTGGCCTGGTCATTTCTATTCTTAAGTGATCACATTTTTTGCTCTTTCAGTCCTTTCTTCTGAAATTAAATGAACTAAAGTACGAATATATTTACCAGTGTATAAATTAATTAAATCAGTTTTAATTCCAACTTTGAGAGACAGAAAAAAGATTCTTTTCTTAAAATGGTGGAGGCCTGCACATCATCATTAGGAGTTTTGCCATTCATCCCTTGAGCTGCTGAATTTTTACTTTGAAAACTCACACACTCTGCAACTGACAGGAGCAATAAGTCTCAAAAAGCTTGCCAAAATTACCATGGCCTTTTGTATATTTTTTAAAAAGTGATATTTGGACCAAAGTATGAAGTGCTGCTAGGTGAGGCAGTTGTTTCTTTAAGCTTATGGACTAGAAAGCTGTTGGGGAGTGTGTTACTCATGTCTGAGCTGGTTCTAGTTACGGGAATCCAGTGCACTGGAAATTTAGGCATAACAGCATCTGGAGCTCACAGAAGTGCTGCTGAGGTTTGGCCAGCTCAGACGAAAAAATGGAGCAGATCTTTCCTTAATAAAATATAAACATTTTGAGATACCCCTGCCTGAAAACCTGTGCAATCTCATGAAGAGTTGCAACTTGTACTTGATACTGCCTCAAAAGACACTGATGTTCTCGCAGAACAAGACCTGCCAGCTCATGTGGAACTATGTCTCTGTTTTCAGAGGTCCAGATCCAGTCACCTTTACCTTATGAACAGTCTCACTGAAATTACTGAAAGTTTACTGAAGAACAGGACAGGATCCAACTGGAGTAAATTTATCAGAATATAGACCCAAACTTTAACTATGAAGTCTCAATTTTTTCTTATGGAAACTGGAGAAATATACTTATTAAAATCTCTGAGACTGAAGAAGAACATAGATGGAGGGTAGATACTTATGCAACCTGCATGTCCATACATTTGCTCAAACATTTTTCAAATGTCCTTGTGCTCTGAAAACACTTTTGCTGTTGCTGTTTGTGGTTTTTATTTATGACATGTATTTTTAAAAACTTTTCTTCTATGCTCTTGGTGTTGTGTTTTGTTTGTTTGTTTGCTTATGATTTTTTTTTTTAATATCAGATTTACCGTCTTATTTGCTACAGATTGGGCAATTCTTCAATGCTGATATTGTCAATTAGTTTTCTACCCATGCAGTGAAGAAGTGAGCAAGTGCCAGACACTGCTAAACAGAATAGCAGAATTTGTGTTATCTACTGCATATGTATAGCATTAGTATTAACTAGAGTATAAATTTCTGCTTTTCTGTTCTTCAGTAATGTCCTATACTGGAAAGAGTATTGCTCAGTTCTTTAGACCTTCCCCTCAGTCCCTGATACTCTTGCCAAAGTGTTGTACTAATTTTGACAGAAGCCTGTGTCTCCATTGCCTCATACTGTGGGTGGCCATTCCCAGCAGATTGATTTTTTCCAATTAGGTTAATGCCTTTTAAAGACATCTGAGTTTTATTATCTGCTGTAGGTACATCTGCAAGGCACGGCACAATGACCACTGTGTTGTTTATTCACTAGAAGTGTTAGATGTGGTAGAGATGATGGATTATCATCTCTATCACATATACCAGTGAGGCATCAGAAGGCAGCAGTCTCCACCCTTTGGCCAGAGAAGAGCCAAATTAAATTGTCCTATCTGTAGCTAAAAGCCAGGTCAAAATAGTAGGTTAGGGGGGTTTTTTTCTGCATGGATTTTTGTTTTGTTTTGTTCTTTGTTTTGTTTTGTTTTGTTTTGTTTTGTTTCATTCGTCTTTTCCCTTCAGTGAAGATTCTGAATGTAGGAAATATTCTCATTCTGGACCAAAATCAAGTCCCTGAGGTTTGGAAATCAGTATTCCTGTTCAGTGAGGGGAAATCCAGTGATACTACAATTATGCAAAAAATCAAATGTACGCCTCGAAAGCAGCAGAAGTGTGGACTCTGCATGAATTAAATAAAAAACTTATTGCTGGTGTAAATATATTAGAAGGATTGATGTCTTTTCAGGAATATTTTAAAAGGTCCTTTGTAGACAAAATTATTTTATCATTAGGTCTAATTACTGATGCAGCAAATAATGTGACTTCCAGTGGCTTATCATGGCAGAGCTCTTTTTCAGTTATTTTAAACCAAGAAATATTTGAATAAATTTTATGCCAAAATTTTTGGTCAATCATTCAGATAAAATCATATCATGGAAGGTGTAGCATATTCTAAGGAAAAAACCCTATAAGCAGTAATTGTCATACAATATATCAAAGTGAATCGTTACTAGATTTTGAGGTTTTAAAAATATGAGGCTGCTGTTACACGGGTGCTACAAACACTGTAAAACAGTAAGTTGACTGAAGGTGAAAGGAATGTGGTAGTAGACACTCATTAACTTCCTTTCTATGATCAAAAAATTCAGCAAATTAGTTTTGAGTCTTCAGGGTCCATTTAAAACTAAAAACATCTGCTCAAGAGCTGTTGAAATGCCACTCAGAATGAATTAATTTTATCTAGAGAAAAAAATGCCTATGCAGTGGTCAGGAATGGTTTTGAAAGGATAAGCTAATATTAATTTGAAAGAACGGAACTGCAAAAGGAGACAAATATTGGAAAAGACTGTTTCACTTACTTTTTTTATTTCTTAGGCTCACTTATTTGGCTCTGCTAATACAACAGAATGCCAGTATTTGGATTTAATCATTGACAATTCATGCTGGCATTTCTCCTTACCTATAAGACTAATATTTTCCTATTTGCTTTGATGGGAATTTTGAAATAATGAAGATATTTGGATCTGTGTTTGGCATGGTTTATCACATGGCGAAGGAATTGGCAAATTGAGCAACATGACTTAAATGTATGTTCACTTACATATGCTAAGACACAGGTGTTTAAAAAAATCTTTCAGATACATGCCAGAAAACAGTCCCTTAAAAGAATCAGAAATATTCAGGGTTTGTGTTAGTGCTTTTGGCCAGACTATAGTCTAGTAACTGAAATGTGTACATCTTCTGCAGAATCAGATCTAAAGTATTTCTGAAAAACTGAAAGTGGGTCGATTTGTATAAGAAATCAGGAAGAAATTCTTAACTGAGAGGATGGTGACACATGGGAAGAGGCTGCCCAATCAAGTTGTAGATGCCTCATCCCTGGAAGTGTTCAAAGACAGGTTGGATGGGTCCTTAAATGACCTGGTCTAGTGGGAGGTGTCCCTGCCCATGGTAGGAGGGGTGGAATTAGATGGTCTTTAAAGCCATTTCTAACGCAGACCATTCTGTACTTCTGTGGTTCAATGATAACCCTTCTTGTGTGTGAAAGGTCTGTATAGACACAGTCCTGTCAGCCAAGACCACACCTGAGCTTTAATCACATCACTACTGTTAATGTACTTGGCACGTGTTGAACACTCATTGTACCTTACAAGATATCCTAGGTTGCTTGTCTTGCAAGGGCACATCGTTGAAGCCAAACTTAAACAACTTAAACAATCTGCTTCAATGGTACATTTCTATCTAAGATATGGTTACATTTAGATTTCATGCTGGTCATCATAGCCTGGCCTTGGAATTTGATTTGTTTCAGTAGTATTGATACAAAATCATACCCATGAACCATAAAGGAGTCTTTATGAAGATCACCTACATGGGAGTGACATCAGTCAAGTGGTGAAGCATGTCACTGTTGGCAAATTCCAGAATAACATTTATATTTACTTGCTGTCTGCTGTGTTCAGCATAACAGCCTCATTCACACTTCCTTTTCCTGAAATGAAAAATACCACTCATCCAAAAATGAGGAGAACTAGGTGGGGTGGGAGGATTCCTTCCTTTTTGTTTGTCTTCTGCTTTGGAAGGCAATGTAAGCACATGTAGAAATATCAGTTTTTATCATGAAAAATCAATTTCCTACAACAGTGCAAGACCCAAAATGATTTTAAAGATGAAATTTTTATTCTGTTTAGATATAACCCATCTAGGCAGCTGATATGTATTTCTAGTTTCTCATGATCTTTAATTCTTCTGTGGGCCTGGCAGCATTTCAGCTTGATGTGTGGTGCCCTCATGGATCACTAGCATCTGAGTCTGAAAGTACTTTTGAGTCCCAGAAAACACTCACAGAGTCCATTCAAACAAAAAGGCTGTAAGCTGGTGTTCACAAAATAAAAAAAAAAAAAGATATCAAATACCTCTAAAAACTCACTAGGGTGCTTATTTTCAGTTCCCCAAGTGGAAAGTTATTCAAGTACTCCACTTTCCCTCTCATTTCAAGCCTACTGGTCTTGTGATCCTTTTTGTGAGCCACTCATGTGCGCACAGTCAAGAAGACAATGAAGCAGCTGAGGCACAGATACAGCATTGATAACTAAAGATGCTCTGGGGTTTTTTAGTTCTCAGTCTAAAAGCAGAAAAACCTCTTGATTTTCAAAGCATTTAATTCTTTTCAATAAAAGGCAAAAAACTTCAGCTAGAAGAGAAACATTTTTTATGATCTCATTCACCTTTTGGCTCTCTTCCTACCAAACTCTGTTTTGTTCCTTTCCTGTTCCATCCCAATGCATGTTTCTGACCTTGAATTCAGCCGTTTGCTACCTCCTTCCCTACCATTTTCTCATGTCAAGCACTTCAGTCTCACAGGCTGTAGCTCTTTAATAAGAAAGCTGTCCTTTGACTTGTCCCTTTCTTTGCTGACACTACACCTACTTTCCTAGTTCAACCCCTTCCTCTTACCTGACAGTGGCAAGGTTCAGAAAGCCCTCTTTCCCATGGATTACAAATCTGTTGTTTTAACCTAATTCCAACTGCTCACTCCTAAATTCTTCATACATACACACAAAAGCTGTAATCCTTGCCTTACAACCACTGCTTCCATTTCAGTCTGCAGTTTTTGTGCTTTTTAGGGCTCTGCTCAAACAGTTCTGTGTGTTTACCTGCATCTAAGTCTTCATTTGTTCTGCAGCACTGCTTCTGCCTGCAGTCTGCACTCCGTACAGAGCAGATGTACGAAGCATATCAAGCATCAACAAATTATTTACTCCGATTAATAGAGAGGCTGTAGGGACAGAAGTGCTGAGGTAACACAAGGAGTGTTGTATGGGAGTGGATGTGTATTTGTGTCAGTAGAGGCAAATAAAGACATGGAGACAAAAAAAATCTGCTCGGAGAGTTAATCATTTACCTCCCTTCTAAAATTTAGCAATTTTAGCAAATTTTTAGCAGAAAATGGAACACCTAATTTTCCTAAGAATTTCTGCTCCATTTTACTCAAAGCCTACACTCCTTTTGCTGTGAGCATGGATTTTTGGCAAAGGATCCCCCGTTGAGCAGCCAGGATACTCAGCTTGTACCTCTGAGCACTTGTTGATTAACAACATGCAAGGAGAAAGTGAGATCAGGACATTCTAGGTATGCTGCTCAACACCTTGCAGGTGATCTGTACATTTCCTGCAACTCTTGTCATGTCCAAACATTCTGAACTGACTGCACACTTGCAGTTCAATATGCATGGACCACTCTTTTCAGGACTAAACAGTTTAACTTCATAGATTCTGCTAACATGTCCAAAAAATGGCTGGATTTTCTTCTCCAGGCAGGTAGCAAAAATACAGCCTGTTTCTTACAGCATTCTACTAGAGAAAATGGCTTCTCATGGCTTGGGTTGGTGCGCTGTCGGCTGGGTAAAAACTGTCTGGATGGCAGGGCCAAGAGAACAGTGGCGAATGGAGTTACATCCAGCTGCTGGATGGTCACAAGTGGTGTTCCCCAGGGCTCAGCATTTGGGTCAGTCCCGTTTCTATCAAAGATTTGGATGAGGGGATCAGTGGACCTGGGGGTAAAGTCAACAACAGCTGACTGAACATGAGCCAGGAGTGTGCCCAGGTGGCCAAGAAGGCCGATGGCATCCTGGCTTGTCTCAGCAATAACGTGGCCAGCAGGACCAGGGCAGTGATCATCCCTCTGTACTTGTCACTGGTGAGGCTGCCCCTCATATTCTGTGTTCAGTTCTGGGCCCCTCACTACAAGAAGGACATTGAGGTGCTGGAGTGTATCCAGAGAAGGGCCCTGGAGCTGGTGAAGGGTCTGGAGCACAAGTCTGACGAAGAGTGACTGAGGGAGCTGGTGTGGTTTAGCCTGGAGAAAAGAAGGCTCCTGTGAGGTGAGGGTTGGTCTCTTATTCCGGGTAACGAGTGATAGGTTGAGAAGAAATGGCCTCATGTTGCAGCAAGGGAGATTTAGATTAGATATTAGGAAAGATTTCTTCATGGAAACTGTTGTCAAGTACTGGAACAGGCTGTCCAGGGAAGTGGTTGAGTCACCATCTCTGGAGGTATTTGAACGACGTGGCTTAGTGGTGGACTTGGAAGTGCCAGGTTAACGGCTGGATCTTAAAGGTCTTTCCCAGCCTTAATGATTCTATGATTCTATGATTCTAAGCCTCTCACTCATTTCCCAGGAGCCGTGGGGAGCAGGTCATTTTCACACTACTCAGGAGAGCTGTTAGCTAGCACATTCCATTTACCAGTTCGTTCAATATGCTTATTTCCATACAATTCTAAATATGACCTAACTTCTTTTTCCATCCAGTTCTTAAGAAAGTTGCTGTGAATCATCCAGTTAGATGAAGTCACTAGTGGGCATCCAAAAAGGAAAAGATGGGAATTTTTTGTGCATTACTCCCAGGCCCTGGTGGGGAAAAATACTTCTGCAAGGGAGCTGGCACTATGTAAGGGGCTGGAGGGTCTTCACCACTCCTGCTCATAGCCCATCCCCATCAAGTAGCCCCTGAGATCCCCACTGTATGATGCATAGATATTTCTGATATTCCCTGTCCCTCTGAGATAGATCAAAGAGCACATACTTCATTCCCAGTGTATTTCACAGCCTGGATCCTTCACTGAGCCAGCTGAGGCTCAGAGTTTCTGGATGCCTCAAACTTAAAAGCTCTCAGAGTCCACAACATTTTCTTCACGCTATTCACAAATTTAGAAATAGGAACGTACAGGAGGTGGAACAGCTTGTGTCATAAAAAGACCTCCTTCTGTGCAAAATATTTAATTTATGCCGTTCACTAAAACATCCTACTGTTTTGAGTTCACTCATTTCTGGTGTATCTGGGCATCAGACTTAAGTCACAGGAAGACATTATTGAAAACACTTACAGAAAGCAAAGCAAAACAAAAACCCAAGGCAAAATGTATCATATGCAGAGACTTCTGGCAGCCATTGAGAATTGAGCGAAACAGCTTCATCCAGTGAAAGAATAAAATATTGGATTCTGACTTTATATAGATTTCAGATATATAGACCCAAGATTATGTTTCTGAAAAAATACAGTCAGTTGCTAATCCAGGATGGAGATAACCCAAATTAATTTTTCTCTTTTTGTTTGTTTGTGGGTTTTTTGTTTCTTTCTTTTTAGTTTTATTTTGCTTTAACTTTGGGGAATAATTCAGCGTCATGCCTTTTTCGCATTACCAGAACTACCTTGATCTTAAAACTTGTGGAATTTTTCCTCTGTGTCTACATGATTTATCTTCAGATATTTGTAAATGCATGCTGCTCATGGATATCTATTTTCTTAATACTTAGATTGACAGGACAGTAACGTCTAGACTGAATATTTTCCTCTGTAAATTCTTACATTTTCTATGTAGTTTGTTACATAGTCCCTTATTGCTGATTGCTGCAGTAACTCTTTTTTTGAGCAATGTGTATCACAAGTAGATAATTGTTCATTTGGTCTACAGATTTCACTGTACTCTTTGCTCACAGGTTGCTTTTGTGTTGTTGAGTTTTTTATTTCATCTTCTCTAGCCCTCGCACTTGCTGCTTTTTTTTTTTTTTTTTGGGTACCATGGCTGTTCTACTTCCTGTTATTTCTTTGCATCATTTGATGAACATTAAATTTATAGGAGTACTTCTGCCTTCATTTTCCTTCTATGAGTTTGAATAGCTTCTTTTTTCTTTCTGTATGTCTGTTACTTTTCTGTCTCCATAGTCAGGACTTTCTAAACCGGGCACTTCCTCTGTAAAAGAAGAACAAATTTTAGTCTATCATTTTTATATTACTTAAATCAAAACAATAGAAAGGAAAATAAAAACAGTCAAGAGAGGATGGAAAAATTGAAGGGTCTGTATTACTTAAATATCACTCTGGTTATATTTAAAAATACAGATTTTTAATTTGGCCTACATTTTCATTAGATAGGATTCACACTTTCAGCTGTGACTCCTGTCATTTCAGGTGTTAATGACATGTTAACATCAAGATATTTTACAGAAACTTACACATTGTTTCTCTTTTGCCAGTTATGTCCTTTTTACAAAGAATGTTTTGTGAGACTAGGAACCAAGTTAGGAAAACAGTAAATTTCCTAACTTTTAAGTTAGACCTGCACAGCAGAATTTGCTTTTAGAATAATGTTTCGGTTGCAAAATATCACTGCTTCCACATCAGAACATCATGTCGACGTCCATCACTGTAGAGGAAATTGTTACAGTGCCACTGGCATGCTAGGATTTTCTGTCACTCTCTACATTGCACAGAGCCGGCCAAAAACGTAGGAAAACCATAGCAGAATTCCAGTGTTTCTGTTGCCTTTGACAAGTATTAATGTTTACTATTAAACTGAATAGCAAATACTCCTCTCTTGCTGAAAGTAGCTGCACATACATTAGGAATGCAACGTGCTGCTAAAAGGCATCATTGTTCAACTGCTGAAGACATTCAGTTTCGCACATACACTGGAAAAGGGGGGACACATTAAAACACTTAAAGACAAACCCATGAGATTATTATTTGGCAGATTGTTCCAAATGCATGAGGACACAGTCACTGAGCACATGGGCTGCCGTGGCCGTGGCTGTGGTGGGTTTTGGCAGACAAATGGGAAGGTCATGAGGAAGAGGGAAGAAGTGGAGGCACCACAAATGGGGAGATGCAGGCACTGGGGCAAAGATTTGGGACAAGAGGCAGCTGACTGAGTCTCACATTTATTGTGTGGGATTCGGCAGTCTCAAATTACAAAAAAAATGTGTTTATCCAGGCATGCTCCCAATACAATGAATTTTGATGGACGTGACTTGGAATGAGAGTTCAGCTCTGCTAAAATGCATAACCAGCACCACAGAGTGCTGTGTAGACCTGGATTTTGTGTTTCACTGGATCCATTATCTCCCAAAATCAGACCTTTGCTGAATGCACAGTATTTTCTTGAGAGCTGTGGAATTCAGTTTTGGAAGACAAAATAACAGTGAATGTTAGAGCTGCACAAAATCTTTGCTGTAATCCAATCTGCTGCATAAAAGTAGATCTAAGCCACTAAGAAGGCATTACCCATGAACTCTGAATGAAACCTACGGTTCCATTTTGAGATGACTTACTTTTTATACACCTAAATAACCTTTTTTAAAAATTCTGGACAGCAATTTCACTGTATTCTTTACTATATTTCAGTATGAGACCTTGTGGGATAAAGTATAACTCCATTCATTTCACTTGTGCTCGAAGAACCACAAAATTTGAAAGATTTATATATTTCTTAGTAAATAAAGACCAGACATTATATCAACTTGGAGGTGATGAGAACCAGGACTAGGTCAGAAAAGTCAGATATGAAGTTACAGTTATTACATATTTGGTTTCTGAGAGGTAGGATTTTCTTCTAAAGAAAGATTACGATCCAAGATATGACCCTTCTATAATAAGGCCAAGTGCATTGCTTTGCACTATGTTAATCTCTGCTACTGAGATTGTAAAAATTTTGATTGTAAAGGCAGTACTGCTAAAATAATCCCCATCTCTGTTATTTTAATTTTGCTCTGGCAGTGTTTGTCAGAAACCAGTGCAATTTGTGTGGAAATCAAGTTGGCCAGAGCATAACCGAATGCTTGTTTAAGATTTAGGTTTATGTACATTTTGAGTGCAGTCTCCAAAGTGGCCATGGTCGGAGTTCAAGTATGGAAAATGAAGTCAGCTGCTATTTTAGAACACAACAAAAATACATTTGCAAAAAAATAACTGTTCTTTTATTATTTCAAATTAAAATTTAATTTGAACAAATTAGAATGCATGTTACAATTCAGATCTTAACAAAGTTTTGGGTTTCCATCCTGCTTTTAAATATAGATTATACTAAAATAAAAGCCTATGAAACATCAAGGCCAATTTTCCTCTGAATGAGTTTGAAGGTTAGGGCTCTGAATCCACTGTTGAATATTGGATGTAGTTTTAATAGATGTTGAATACTTTTTTCCAGATTTCGAGTACCAACACTTGATAGTGATGGCCCTAATATCCTGAGGAACTCTACCTTAAACTTTGGATTCAAGTAAGATGTGTTTATTCTTTTTGGATACATACATACACACGCTCAATAAATAATAAAAAAAGAAAAGTATATACATTTGTAATGGGTAGCTGGGAGCTATTATATGCATTAGATATCCAACTGCATGGCTGTCAATTGTCCTCTTGAGAGACTGGTGTTTTCTTCCAAGTCTGGGCTGGTATTAGAATGGGTTACAGTTTGTGTCATGGTAGTATTAGTCAGTAACCATGGTTAGTATTGTTACACCCTATGTCCTTAACGCTGTCTCTGCTTTCACCTTGGTGACTCTAAGGAGATGAACTTTCCTGCAACAACTTCTGATCTAGAAAGGGTCCTCAGTAAATAATTTTGGCATAGATTTATTGAAAGGGATAAAATTTTTGCATTTATTAGTACATACAATATAGACTGTAAAACTGGTTAATATTAATGTTTGAAAAAAAGTCAGGTATTTTCTTTGGCAATGGATATGGAGATACCTGGGTAATTTCCATGCTGCATGGAGGGGAGCTGCTGGGAGTATCTGCCATGAGAGATGTCCTGCACTGAGCTTGCACTTTAGGTTCTCAGTGCAGTTACTCAGTAAATTAAAGATTTTTACTGCACATGATTTATGCATTGTTGTGATTGTGAATAAGTTACTACAGACAGGGAGAGGAAACATCGTTCAAAAATGAGAAGTGGGAGGTAGGCTGCTGGTGAGAGATCACCATCCTGCTGTGAAAGGCAGCCTCAAGGAAACACAAGGCACAAGTAGCCCAAGTAGGCTTTTATACTAATCTGACATTGGCTATGGTTTTCCTCTGGCAGAATTATTTTATTGAACTAGAAGATTTCCCGCCCCCGTATTGTTTATCCTTTAAATCACATGCAGGAGTTATAGCCTTCATTTTGCCAAAGAGTGTGTCTTTGGAAAAAAAATTAAATTTGAAGAAATGTGATATAGTTTAAACATTGTTTTCCTGAGGAGAAAAGTGCTACACTATAATTAGCAACAAAGTGACTTATTAAAGGTACAGTTTATTTTGCATTTTGTTTGTTTGGTTTGCAGAGCTGGCAAAGCTCATGGTATAATGAAGTGGTGACACACACCATTCAAAATCAATCAAAACTTTTGATGCCTGAAAACCCTTTCAAAATAGTGAAAAAGTTCAGGCTGGGAAATTAATTGATTCACAAAACCATTTGCCTAATGCCAGACAAACCTTGTAAGAAATTAAATCAGTTTGTGAAAGGGAAGAGATTACTGTGCCACTGGATAAATAAATAAAATTCCTCTAGCTGAAATACTCTCCATTTTTGTCATGACATTTGGTGTTAATACATACAGAGTTGAAATTTTACAGAGATATATGACATTGCTTTAAAAATCTAAAGTGGTTTCTTTAGACTTTTTTAGACAAAGGAAATATCAGAGAGATTAGACCTGTTTCCTGTTAACATAGATACATAAGGTGAGACTGAAGAAAAACACACTTAACCTTCTAGAAGAGGTAACTAAGATTCCTCTTATATTACAGTAGTTGGGGAGTTCTAATGAATTTGAGAACAACTGGATTAAAAGTGTTTTAAAAATGTGTAACCAATTGAAATGTAGGCCCTAATGTTAAGAGCATAAGCCCCTCAAGCATTAAAATGAAAGTCAGCATCTTGGTGGCGGGAGCCCAGGGAAAGCTCTCAATGGGTTCTGTGTCTCCAACTGCCCATTGTGTTTTTGTCAGACACACTCAGAGCTGGCTGTTGTCATAAACAAGACATGGTGTCACTGCTCTGATGTGGGATGAGAAAAATCTATGCTCCACTGTTTTCTTAAGAGGAAGAAAGAGTCCATTAAGGCACAGGAATCTGCTTTTGAATCACTCTTCACTGGAATGAACTTTTAAGCCCTCCAGTAGCTGTTCCAAAGGCAGGAGCTCTCCACTTAATGTGAAACAGGTCTCAGAAAATATAGCCAGATAAAGCAAAGGAGGAACAGAATCTCTGAGATGAGCTGAACAGATAGTGGGATCCAGTTAACTTGTTGCTTTTTATAATTTCTATAAGGAATGTTGGGATTAATTAAGTATGCAATGGAAATTCAGATTTCAAAATACGTGCATGATCCAAAGGGCTTTTGGGTGTCTAAAATTGCTATTTTCATGGGAATTACCAAAAAGGCAGAAATTCTAAATTACAAACCCACACTATCATGTGTTTAAGACTTCATTTTTTATTGCCTCATAAGGTAAAAGATACCTTCAGATTCTTAGCATTGCTTCTGGTGAATAACAATAATAATAACAATAGGAATTATTTTATTATCACTATCATTATCGTTATTTTTTTTTTCATATTGGCAATGAAGTTATTTTTAAAACAAAACTATGAATAGAGCTGTTTCCCCACAGTGCACATCATGGAAAGAATAATCTCTAACTTGCTCCTTTCTCTCTCTCTTTCTCTTGCGAATAAATTGTTTGGCTTGCAGTTCATCCTTTCCTATTTAAAATAAACTTTTAGGGTTTCTCAAGCACTGCTGTAGATTCTGATCCCAAAATCAACAGAAGCCAAAGCAAAGAATTGAATCGACCTCTGTAAGCTTTGGATTGACTGTATAACATACAATCAGTTTCTTTTTTTCTTTTGCACAGTCCAGCAACCCCTTTGCTACCATGTGGAGGATATTAATACAATGTGGAAATATTTTGCAAAGAAAAATAGCAGAGAATTTAAAAGGTCTTGCATTAGAAACCAATTCAAATTTAAAAAAAAAAAGAAAAAAAATACTGTACAGGTTATTATAGCAGTTGTTTTCTATGTTACATTTAGTGACTGGACATATAACGGCTTAACATACAGGAGAACAAGTTTGCTATCTATTTTCTTCTCTTACAGAATTACATTTAGAGCATCGGAAATATTGAAAATCTGAGAAGATATGATTGTTACGTGAATATGTCACATGCATATTGTGTGTTGTAATTTGTAAACTCCATTGTAATTTCCTTGATCTTTTTCAGGAGAGATCAAACTAGAAATGAAAACTGAGAAACAGACAGAAAGTTCCAAACGTAGTACAAGCTCCCTGATTTTGGCAAGCTTTCCAGCACAGCACCCAAGGGGTTGATCCCAGCCAGAAGAACACTTTGGCAAAGAGAAATCTCTAATAGCAGACGCATCTGCTGTAAAATTTTGGCTGTTGTTAAACCAGAGAGACCTGGTTAAGGACCAAGTAATTTAATGTCTACTGAAATACATATATTTCTGAGCTGGTTTGGGAACTGGGGTATTTCTCTGTCAGACTGATGATCTAACTGTGAGGGTGTACAAGAGAGAGATATTTCCAGTGTTACTGTAACTTAATGAACATTGTAATATAATTATTAATAAAAAAACCCGCTGTGACGACTTGTGAAGGAATGTGGTCTTAGTTACCAAAACACCCTGGGGTCACTGTATTATTCAATACTCATGTGGAAAAAAATATCCAAAATACGACAATTGCTTATTCTGCAACAGCTACATGTGCTACATAATTTCTTTGCAATGTTTATTTTGCTCTGGAGGGAAATTCTACGTAAGTCTTTATGCTTCTTCAGTTTCCTGCACCTTAAAAATCAAGCACTTCCCAAATATTTATGAACTGTGCACCCTAGCCTCAAAATCTGTAGTAGGAAGCAGTGTTGTCATCTCTATTTTTCATGGCAGATAAAGTGAAATATTCATGATTATCCACAAGAATATCATTTTCAGGAAGAACTTAGCCTTTTTAGTGCATGAGTCACTTTTTTGTTAAATATGCTGCACATAAAATGAAAGAGTTTCAAATTATCTTCTGTCTGGGGGTCTTACAGAGGTTTAAATAATAATAGCTGGTGAAGAAAGCTGTAGCAGAAACAGGAATGTAGGACTTGGGATTTTCAGTATCCAGCATTTCCTTGAACAAGGTGACACATTTTCAGTTTTCTGGTTGGCTTGTCAGACCTGTTTATGTTTTAAATATGAAAGAACAGTTCTTTCTTGGAAGGTATCTTGAGGCCGTCCAGTAGCATTTGTCGCAGGAAATGCAGACACTCCCTTTTAAAACTACTCTTCATGACTTTGCTGGAAATAGCTCAGTATGGTGTTGATCTGTGAGCGAAAGGATGGACTTTTGTGCAAGTTCTGATCACATTTGTGCCATTCTCATAAATGAATTTAAAAATGCTGGGATGCTTGGGCCTTTGTGCTTAGGTGTCCAGTGTCAGAGAGACTTTTAAAAAGATACAGTTGACCTGAGTTTCATTAGCAGAACAAGAAAGAAGTTTACCCAGCTGCCCTGCTGGAGAGGGCAAAACTAGTGTGGAAGGCCACCCTGCAGTTCCTGCCCATGATTTCTTGGCCAGTTTTTCCAGTAAACATTGGAAAACATTTTTGGAGTTGTTTCATTGCTCAGTAGGTTTCTCTCACTAATGAGGGAGTCTTAATAGGCAGGAAATCTAGAAAAATAAATAAGCCGTGTCCTACAGCATTCAGTCAAGGTGAAGGTACCTCTAGCCATGAGAAAGAAGGATCTTCTTTTGCCTGGCTGTGTATACTGGACATTAGTTATTTCTAGGGGATTTTATTCCACTGGTGGTTGAAAGGAAATTGCTTTTTTCACGCTTGGAAGAGTCTTCTTCTTGACCAACTATACCTTCATCAAGGTGTATTGAGTAAATAACTTAATTATTACAGGGTGTCATTATGGGCTTTTGAAAATTAAGGCAAAGTTCAAGTAGTGTTATCCTGTTGGTGGGGAATTATCACAGTGCATGAGGTCGATGGGCTGGTGCCGCGCTTCTCCCACAGAGCCCCTCGCAGAGACGCTGTGGCGGTGCTCTGTCAGCACCTACACGAGCACCCAGCCTCACCCTTGCTGCTGGATGCAAGCTGCCACTCACACACAGTTCTGTGCGTTACGGAGGTGAAGAGGCAAGAGGGATTCTTTGTGTGCAATTCCGAGGCGTTTATTGGGGTCCGCACGGATCGCAAACAAACCACCCCAAAGGGGAGGCAGAGACAACCTCGAACAAACCCACGCGCGCCCGTTTTTACCCTGAGGGGTCCCAGGGGTGGGCAGAACATCAGTAACCAATAATCTGAGGGCTGGGGGGAGGAGGAAAGGTTGAATGGCATAACGGGGGCCAATGGAGGGGGCAGGGGGAGAGGACCAGGGACCGAGGGAAAAAGAACCTTCTGGCACAGTGGGGTGGGGAGAGATCACTTTGGAACAACATGGCGGGTGTAGGGTGGACTTAACCACTGCAACAGGGAATGGAAGGGCTAAAGAGAGGTCATCAAAGGGCACAGCTGCTTTGGGCAAATACATTTTATTCCTGTAGGATTACATACTTAAGTATTTCCAGAAAACTTCTTTTCATGAAAAAAAATAGTTAAGTTGCACCAGTTTGATGTCAATGATATCTTTTTGGCTCCATGACCACAATTTGATGTTTTTCCACATCCTTAGGTACTGACACTTGAATTCAGTTGTGGTAAGATCCATGGTAGCCTACCTGCCTTAAACTTGAAGGAAATGCTGTGAGGTCAGAAAATTTAATTTCTATCACCTCCATAATTAAAATAACTGTAATAGTCCCTTTGAGATTCTGTACCTGCCATAAGTGTCTAAGATTCTAGCACATCGTTTGAAAGAGAAGCTTTGAAACACGATCCTTGCTTAGTAGCAATCACTATGATCATGCTCTGGAAACATAAAAATCTGCACCTGGCCATTACCTTTGACCATCCCCTGAAGGGGTTCTACAGATAAAACTACAAGATTCCCTCTCTAACACTCACACAACCAACTAGCTGAAGAAAAAAAGGTTTATGAGCACTCCAACGTTTGTTACAGTATAAGCTGTGTTCACACACCATGCAGCTTTTTGCCAGGTCAGAGAAGACAATTTTGGTGTGCTATTTCTGCAGCCATCAGGGATTTTACAGACAGCTCTACTGCCATGTGTTGGCTCTACCTGCAAAGATCTTCTGGAACCTTTGGAGGGTCAAAGGCTCCTGTATGAAAGAGCAGTTCTGAACTCTTACATCAGATGTAAGAGTTTGTTCATGCATTTGGTAGTAAGAGTTTTTCTACAATGTCTTGCAGGCTATTTATTAAAACACCAGTGTCTTTTACTGAGACATCATTAATGGATCAATAAAAGTAGTGTATATGCTCAAGTGACTCATAGCTGTTTATTGACACAGTTTTCTGTGCTGTTTTCCAAAGAAGATGCCTGGAATGCTGCTGGAGATGCTGCAGTCCACCTGGTGAGTGGGGAGTTGCAGAGAAACAACACCTTTCACTGCCAAGACTAGTAGAAGCAGTATTTTAGTGTAAGTAAAAAAAGCTGGGCCCAAGCAGTTGCTCTGGGCCATTTCATCAACACAGTGTTCACCTGACTGAAACAGGGCAGACGTACTTAATGAGGATCTTCAGGAGGCGCTGGACCTGTGCCTGTCAGGAGGATTAAGTAAAAAAGTAATTTGGGCAAACTGCTGACCTGTGCTTTGGCAGAGGCTCATTACAAATTTGAAACAGCAGAGCAAGGGCCCAGCAGTCCTTTCAAACACTTGGAAAAAGAACCACAAGCAGAAAACACTTGCATTTTATTTGGCCCTAAGCTTCTTGGAGGAGGCCATATCATGGAATTAGCAGGAGGAGGAGTTCATTCTCTCTGAAAGGGCAGAAATCACAACTCTTCGTACAGTGAAAGAAGGAGCTTTTATTTTAACTTCCTGAGAACGGCCAAGGAATCTAGTAATTATTCTGGCCAGGTTTATGCTAGAAGGACATTGTCAAATGCTTTATAAAACAGATTATAAAACTCTTCGGCACTTCAGCACTTTCTCCTAAATGCATGAAAATAATTCTTCCATTACCAGTTGCAGCCTTCACCATTTGGCAGCAATCTGTCCCCCCTCCCCACTTTAATTTATATTTAAAAAATACCATTACGCATACATTACACATTGAATCTGTTCTTCAGTGGCTTGTAAGTTCACCTCTCCCTATCTGCTCCACAGAGAACCAAGATTCAGGATGGAGAAATTACATGAAGAGAGGAAAAAAGTGGTAAAGGGAAAGAAGACTAAAATACTGCAATTGCATCTGTTTGAACAT
Organism: Falcunculus frontatus; assembly: GCA_013398115.1. Classification (NCBI taxonomy): domain Eukaryota; kingdom Metazoa; phylum Chordata; class Aves; order Passeriformes; genus Falcunculus; species Falcunculus frontatus. The sequence continues at coordinate 168,148 of VZRV01003341.1, read as the reverse complement.
TCCTTTGGCCATGATCATCATTACTAAATCTGACATGGTGCAGGAAAGATTGTTACTTAAAATATGTGTTTTACACCTTTGAAGGACAGGGAGAGGGCTGATGACAGTGCCACATGATGATTAGGAAGCAACTGGAAATGGGGGAGAGTTTGTCTTCCATGATCAGGAGCATGTCCTATGGCGATCTCCATGTGTTTGTGTGTGTGTGTGTAATGGAGGGGGTTTAAAAGGAGAGATGCAGCTCCCTATGCCTCTTCTAGTAAATCTGTCACCACTAGGTGAATTGAAAATTAACTTCTGGTGAAGATGAAGCTCCAGAGAAGGGAGAGTTATCCCCTCGTCTCCTTTTTGTCCCAAAACCCTTCACCTCCTTTTTGTCCCAAAGCTCTTCATCCCCTTTTCATCCTGACATGCTACTACAGTATATAAAAGTTTCCCACCACAGGGATCAATCCCATGCTTCTGTTTGCTTTTGTAAATACAGTTGTTGTGTTCTTGCCACCCCTGTCATGGCTCCAGAGAACCTGAACTAGATGCTATCTTTGATCTGTGTTGATAACATCCTTTGAGACATTGGATTTCAAGCCTTTAGCTCTTCCAGAGTAGAAAAGCCTGGTTCTCTTAGTATTTTGAGTCAGTCTTGGTTTTCTGGGTCTGCACAGCAGTTCCTGTGCTCCTGAGCTGGTGGCAGCTTTCTTCAGGTGAGGTATTCTTTGGGAGCTGCCATCTGCACACACACAGGGTGAGAAAGACCTGGCTAAGGAGTAGCTTTCTAACAACAGCAAAAAAAAAAGGAACTGAGCTCATTGTGGAGGACAAGCAGGATGTGAGCCAATAGTGTTGTGCAAAAGGCACTTTAGGAGGCATATTGTCTGCATGACACATTTAGTAATCCTTCAAGTTTTCTTGAGGCTCTTGAAGCCTCAGCTGGAGCACTATCTGGAGTACTGTAATTAAGAAAGGATGTGAACAAGTTGGATAGTGATCAGAGAAGAACACTGGTGGTGATAAGATTGTGGATAAAAAAAGAGCTTCAGGAGGGTGACTGAACATGGCCGGCTTAGCCTAGAAAGCAAGAAAGCTAAGGAGAAAATTGTATCAGTTTTCTATGTATCAACTGAATAAAGAGAGGAATGAAAAAATCTTTTTATGTGCATCCAATAAGAAATAATAGGTCTATATTGAAGAAAGTGAGATTAATTGAGATAAGAACAAAAATATTTTTATTGCCAAGTGTCATAGGTCTGTGGAATAATTTATCCAGTAAGTATATAAAGTCATTCCCAATAAAACTATGCATAACCAAACATATTAAACAGATGCTGATGAGAATCACAGTATTTACGGATGATGGAGCAAATGATATACCAAATTCCCTTCTGTTCATATTTCCTAAATATCCTTGTTTATTTTTCACCTCAGCTGTAAGAAGAAAGCACACTAATATGCAGGGCTTTTCAAAACGTCCATATATATGTATTTCACATTACTCTCTGCCCATGCTGTGTCAGAAAGGAAGGTACGCCCAAATTCCTCAGGTTGCTGCAATGTGGATCACTGTATACCTATCTGAATGCCTTCCTCTTGGAAAGGGAGACTTTTTCTCTGACCTGGGTCATTAGTTCTCCAAGTTCTTACATTTTTAAATGAGTTTGATAGACTGAATGAAAAGTCACCTTGAGCTATGGCTCTCCCAGGATTTTCTTGGAACCGGCAAGATTTCCCTGCTAGCTGTCTTCTCCTCGTCTTGTGATGAATTGTAAGGTCTGCTAGAAAACTCACAGGAGAGGAAAATAGTGCTTCTTTCCTGTATTTTTTCATTTATTATTTATACATAAGCTGGACAGGAAATCTCCTATTTACTGAGACAACATGTTCTGCACATAAGTTAAAGAACATAACCACATCTGCCACTACAGATCTTTGAAATGTAAAGATTTTTGAATGTTACTACACAATCAAGACCATGTTACATGTGACAGAAATTGCAGGCAGATAAAGTTAATTTCTACCTTATTTCCTCTCCCCTAATATGCCCTGTTTAATTGAAGAAAAAACTACCCTGAAAGAAAGGAAGCTATGAGGCAATTTTTTTCTTCTCACAAAATAATTTCTCAATCTAGTTGATAGCATAGGGTTAAAATGTTTCTAAAATCTTGGTAGCTATAGTAGGCCTTGGGAATGGGAGTGGGCATTGTCTTTGCTAAAATCATGTGAACCTGCACCTGTGTACACACCTGTATGGTAGATGATAAAGTTAAACACGATGATTGCTTAGTAATTAAATATAATTAAAAATAATTGTTTAATCGCAACAAGGATCATGAGAAAGGAACAAAAATCATGAGAAATGTTGTGGAAAGGGGGCTTAAAACTCGTACTTGGGTGAAATCAATATACACAATAGAACAATATTAAGTTAATGATTAACATATGATTATACAACAGTTATGTAAGGAAAGGGTATAAAAATGTATCCATCTCGAATCCATGTTGGAGTCAGATTTGGGTCTGTACCCCTGATTCCCAGAGCTCTTCAATAAAAGCACCTGCATATAATCATAACGTGATTATGTGTTTCTACGCTAACACAGCTTTTAAAAATGTGGCAATATAAATGAACAAATATGACATTTATTCAAATTACTTTAATCTATAGAAAATAAGTGGATTAGAGGGTTACTGTCAGGTCAGTTCAGGCTTACTGTTTAGCTTTTGTGGAAAAACGAAATGTGACAGGTGTAACCAACCTATTGTAAGTTGAATCATTGTGATATCTCTATTTATTTCTGATGGCAACATGTCTTCTTTAAGCTCTAAAACCATGTTATGCAATTGAGTTATCTAGTGTAAAAAACTTCATCGAAATAGCACTTGTAATTTACCTTCATTTCAGCATTTAATTTTTAAAGTAAAAATGATCAAAGAAGTTAGAGAAAATTGTATTTTGAAATATTTTGTTAGGTTATGCTCATAAGGCAAATACAATACATTTGAAAGTTTTCTTGAAATATTCATTGACTTTTGAGTCAATTTACTGCAAACCAGTCCATCCAGAGGACAGATGTCAGCTGGGTCCACACAGGAGCTATACTGTCCCATGTAGTCAGTGGGAAAAAAACAGGGTATGTCCAGGATTGCTATTTGAATTTTCTGTTTGATAGACATACAGGTCAGAAATATTCTGCAACATTTATTTCAACTTTGTTCAGTAAAGTGCTTGTACTTTTCCTAGTTTAGGAAATTGAAGGTATGTTTTCATGATAAAACCCCCTAGCCTCTTAACCACCAGCTACTTTAATTCCAAAAAGCAACCAAAACTTTGTAAACCAAAACTCAAGCATGCATATATTTGACAATCAGAGTAGATGAGTCTTACACATAAAAATTCTGATCCTGTAGTGTTTATTTATAGCATCTATCACTTCATTTGGTAGGAGAACTCACATAGGTAGTATTTCCAGGATGATACCTCCATGATGTGTATTGCATAAGCCAGTCTGACAAGACGCTAGTCTCACATTTGATCATCGAAATACAACTCTGGCCTTGCATAGGACACCGCAAGGGTGACACCATGTGCCTGAGAACAGTGTCCAAATGTATCTTGAAGTCTGTCAGGCTGGTGCTGTGACCATTTCCCTGGGGAACCTGTTCCAGTGCCTAACCACCCTCTCAATAAAGAACCTTTTCTGATATCCAACCTAAATCTCTCTTGACATAGTTTCATACCATTCTTTTGGGTCCTATCACTGGTCACCACAGAGGAGAGATCAGTTCTGCCCCTCCTCTTCCCCTCACAAAGAAGTTGTAGACTGCAGTGAGGTCTCCCCTCAGTCTTCTCCTCTCTAGACTGAACAAACAAAGTAACCTCATCTGCTCCTGATGTGGCTTTCCTCTAGACCCCTCACGATCTCTGTGGCCCTCCTTTGGATGGATAAAGAACCAATCTGAGTGAGGCAGCTCATTTGCTGGAGGGAAGGGATGTCATCCAGAGGGAACTTGACAATCTTCAGGAGTGGCCCTGTGCAAACCTCATGAAGTTCAACAAGCCTCCTGTAAGGTCTTGCATGTGGGGCGATCACCAGTATCAATACAGGCTGGGGAATGAATGGATTGAAGCAGCCCTGCAGAGAGGGACTTGGAGATACTGGTGGATAAAAAAAAATTGTACAGGAATCAGCAATATGCTCTTGCAGTACAGAAATCCAGCTTTATCCTGGGCTGCATCAAGAGCAGTGTGGCTGGCAGGATGGGAGAGGTGATTCTGTCCCTCTACTCCACTCTTATAAAGCCCCATCTGAAGTACTGTATCCAGCTCTGGAGATTTCAGCACAGGAAAGATGTGGACATGTTGGAGTGAGTCCAGAGAATGACATGAGGATGATCAGAGGTCTGGAGCATGTCTCCTATGAAAATGGGCTGAGAGACTTGGGCTTGTTCAAGGGACAATGGTTTTAAACTGACAGAAGGTAGATTTCAACTGGATGCAAGGAAGGCATTTTTTACAACGGGTGTGGTGAGGCACTGGAATAGATTTCCTAAAGAAATTGTGGATATCCCATTCCTGGAAGTGGTTAAGGCCAGGTTGGATGAGGTCCCGAGGAACTTGGTCTAGTGAAAGGTGTTCCTTCCCATGACAGGGGTGCTGGGCTAGTGGATCTTTAAATATCTTCTTTAAAGGGTCTCCCAATCCAAACTGTTCTGTTGTTCTATGGTTCTATGATTTTATTATTCTACATACTTATAGCCTTAATTTTCAAACATATTCATTAGTTGAAAATCTCCATTTGATACTTGTGTCATCTTACAAAGCACTTCTCAGAGACTGAGGAAGAACTTCAGATGCCTCTCTTGTTTATATTTAGGTGGTATGTACTCTAAGTCTTACTAGGAAGATTGAAACACATTTCAGAAAAGTAGAAAATATTCAAATGAGGCAAAAAGTTATGGGTTCCTATAGCTTCCTATCCTAAAAGACAGGAAAAAGGAGAAGAATAAAATATGCTCATTCTTGGCATAGGAATAGTTAAATACCCCGTCCGCTTTTGCATATTCTGAATAAGTATTTTAATGATAGGACTTTATGCTTACAGATTTTCTTCTCTGGATCATCTCAAAGATTATCAATAGAAAAATAAAGAAGAAATTTTATTTGTATACTTTTGATATTCAGATGAATACTGTGATGGTTTTATTGGTCAGAAATCAATTTTATCAATTCAAGTAATATATTAAACAAACAATGCAATTCAGACATCACCCCTCATACTGAAAAGTAGGAAATGATCTCTCAGCTTCTTACTCTGACTTGTAATGTGTTATAAATTTATACATGTAACTGAGGAAAATAATCCAAACTTACTGTTTCTTTTCTGTTGTTTGCATAGCAAGAGTAGAGGAAGAGGTAACACCTGAACTAATTTTTTGTAGTGAGATTGTTGGCAGAGCAGTGTTGGCTGGTAAGATCTCATTATTCATGTGCTATCTCACTATTTTCTTGCTTGTTCACTTTGGAAGCAGATATAGAAAGTGAGCTCAGTTGCACAGGGAGGGTTCTTGTCAAGAGAAAGGTTGTACCCAGTGCTGCTCCTCCTTTTGTGAGTTATAATGGCTTTGTTCTTACTGAATCCAGTGGAACAGACCATCTGAAAAAACCCAAAACTTTTCCACTTCACCAGGTTAAAACGCATGACCTTTAGCATAATTTTTCTTGCTACTCGGCTCTTGCATGACATGGAAGCCTGAGGTATTTTTTATTCTATGTGAGACTGGATTCTTACTGCAGGTTTGGGGTTACAATCCAATCTGTGTAGTGTTTGTCAAAGATGATGAACAGATCTCTCTACAACTGAATTTTTTATTAAGTTCTTCATCTATATCATGAAAAACCAGCTTGAATTTGTTGAGAGAGAAAAAGAGGAAAACTGGTAAGAAGAGAAACCCATTTACCTAAGAATGAAAAAATTGCTCTGTGATCATAAAATCAGCATCTTGGAGCTCAGTTAAATGAAATTTCATAACATAGACCAAGCAGAAGGGGAAACCAAATCTCTGCCCCCATTGCAGGTGGGTCCTGTCACAGCAGGGCTGCTTGCTGATCCAGGAACTGTATCTTCTCTTCTTTGCTGTTGAGCATCCATTCCAGTCTGGGTGAATTTGGCTCACACCATGTTGCACAAATTGATTCTGACACATCTGCGATTTTGAAGAACATTGCCTTTTATTTGCTTTTGTGGTCAACAGTACACACATTTTTCTATACAGCAGCTCCCGTGAAAACTATTAATACTGCTTCACCAGCCAGCCAGGGTGAAAGCATCTGTCTGTGTTGGAAGAAAGTTATTGAGATGTGAACAGGGATTCAACAAAAATGGAGAAAATGATGAAATTGTGGCTGAAATCCAACCTATGGAAAACTAATTATATGTGAAACCATTACATAAGGCATATGTTTCTGTTCATTTCCTTTGTGTACCAGGTCAGCTTGACTTGATTGTAATATTATGAGAAGGTTTTTATCATCTGCAACACTCAGATGACTAACTCACTGTAGGGCTGAGATTAGAAACTGGTTTTGTAACACTTCAGTGAAAGTAATCTGGGTTATTGCTCACCAGAGAATGCTGTCATTTTAAGAAAAATGCGAAGTTCAGACGTCAAAGTTCCGTGAGGGTGGAAGAAAAATCCTTTGTGGTCTGACCCCTGTTGCCTTTAGCTTAGGAAGAGTTATGGAGAAGTGTAAAGTACTCTACCTACTGAGAGCAAGACAATTACATATCTAAAATATTTGTAGACCACACCACTTTTTGCACACCTCTCTATTTGGGAGGTACAGATATGCAGAGTAATTAATACAGGCCCCAAACAGTAGGAAACACCCCTTGATCTTGATTGGAAACACCAAGTTCAGCAGCATGGGTATAGGCAGGAGTGGCTTCTAGAGCAAAACAAGGACCCCTCCTTCAGCTGCCTTCTCCAGCAAGCCTTCCCTGTACCTGAATTTCTTTTCAAGAAAGAACTTTTAGCTAGTAGAATTCTTTTGACAAGATGTTTGATCTTGTAAGACGGGAGAAAGAAATAAAAAACTGAGTTAAGGAAAATTATTAATGGAATGAATATTAATTCTTATCCAGAAATTCCATCTATTAAAAAAACCACAATATAAACATTTAATTAAGCACAAATATGGTGACTACAAGATAGATATGTAATGACATATTTATTAAGTTAGATAATTCATTCCACAGATCATAGTCAGTTTCAGCTCTAAAATATTCTGAAGAGCCTAATATAGGCTTGATTTTGTGCAGTCAGAATATCCAGAGGACATACAGAGGGAGGAAAGGCATGTGAACCTATATGTACATATTGGTGGGGTTGTGTCTGCTTACTTTATTGTTATTACCAAGTCAGGTGCACAGGCAGAGTATTTGTCTTGCTGTGGGGGGTTTGGTTTCAAGCCCTTAAAAGCCCAAGCATATGGTAAATTACCACATGTATATATATGATTATCACAAGAGAAAGTTTTAAGTTTGGCTGCTTATCTGGGATAAATTTTTAATGCTTCATGATTTTTTAAAAGTAATTTCCACTCTTCTTTTGTACTTTCCTTGACTAATTTGCTAGATAATAGATCTCTTTATTTTTACAAGGCCTCCTCACATTGCAGCTGCAATTTAACCTAAGAAGTACCTCCCCAAATCTTAAAAAAAAAAAGCACTCACTATCACTAATTCATTCACATATGAAATTCTCCAGATGCCAACACCATCTCTTTCATAACAATAGCATCTGGCATTAAATTCTTCTGTACAAAAAAGAGACCTTATCTCAATGTCTTTAAAGCAACTGCTTTTTAATTATAGGGACAATAAACCTGTTCCCTAACTGAAGCAAAGTTTTCATCAGGTATGCATTCCCAAGATGGCTATTATGATTATCACCCTCACAGTTTTCTTTCAGTACTGTTTTTGTAAACAGAGGACTTGATCTGGAACAATAGCGGACATTAAGCATCTCATCTGGTCACTCACTGCCTGGTTACTTCAGAGCAGCACAGGTTACCTCCCTTAGAGATAAATGAAGGAAAGACTCAATATCCTTCTGAAGTGTGTGTGATGGTTTAGATGGTATGAGAGATGAAACAGTTTTTGTACGGCCTCTGCAACTCAGTGAAGTCACACAAAAATATGTCCTTTCTCTGAAATGAGGTATAAATTAGATAAAAAAATTATGGCCAAGTTTCTACGGTAAAGCAATTCACTATTCTATAAAAAAGAATGGTAAATTTACCTTTTTAATGCATTACTATTCTATTCATTATTCTATGATTATTGTAGTCAAGCATAACTAAAAGCTCAGCAGTGATCAGCAAACAAAATATGTACCTCATAGGAAGAATTTGAAACAAATATTTAAGAACAGCTACATCTGGGGAGTTTTGGTTTTGTTATGCCTTTTATACCATTCATGCCAGCTTGTTTTCTGTCTTATTGATGCTTGAGTATTCTGTGTTTAACCACTTTGTTTGGAATACTGTGCTTACTTGAAACAAATGGGGCAATTTAACTTTGTCTATATTGCTTCCAAATTGGAAATATTCCTATTCATGTAAGACAATGCATTGTGGTTCTTAAAGTTTCCAAGTGATTAAGAGTAGAATTCAACAGGAATTTTCATGACAGATGGAGCTCTCATAAACCTCAGGGGTCTGGTGGACAACAAGCTGCCCATGAGCCAGCCGTGTCCTTGTGGGAAAGCAGGCCAGTGGTATCCTGGGGGCGTGAGGAAGAGCACTGCCAGCAGGTTGAGGGAGGTGATCCTGCCTGGTGAGGCACATCTGGAGTTCTGTGTCCAGTTCTGGGCTCCTCTGTACACAAGAGAAATGGAGCTCCTGGAGCTGGTCCAGCAGAGGGCAACAAAGATGAGTGGAACATCTTTGGGAGTGGATCCCAAGATTTCCATTTTACGAGGAAAGACTGAGGGAACTGGGCCTGTTCAGCCTCAAGAACAGGCAACTGAGAGGGGACCTGATCAGTGTTGAACCATCAGTATAGAAGTGTCTGAAGGAAGGGCGTCAAGAGAATGGAGCTAGGTTCTTCTCAGCAGTGCCAAGCAAGACAAACCACAATGGGCAGAAACTGAGGCACAGGAAGTTCCACCTGAACATGAGGAAGAGCTTCTTTATGGTGTGGGTGACCATGCACGGGAACAGGTTGCCCAGAGAGGCTGTGGAGTCTCCCTCACCAGAGATATTCAAGAATCATCTGAACACAATTCTGTGCAATGTGCTCTAGCATGACCCTGCTTGAGCAGGGAGGTTGGAGCAGATAATCCGCTGTAGTCCCTTCTAATCCGACCCATTCTGTGAGTCTGTAAACAGACTAATACAGGTAAGGAAATGGCTTTTACACTCTCAGTGCCATGATACAGAATTACGCGATATGTACAGATGCCTAAGCATTAACATTACAGTCTTTGAAAATTAAATCTTATTATTTATAGTTGTTCAAGTGAACTTCCATGGGGCACACTGTGAAACTAATTTACTTGAATTTACTATTTAATTCAATCTGTATAAAAGTTTAGCTAGAAAAGGGAATAAATGCAAATAAAACAAATAAATATTGCAAAACATTCCATTCAGTTGAGAAAAGATTATCCCACAATTTAGAGGGAAATTAATAATTTGTTCCAACACTAAGGAGAGCCTAGTGTTTCATTAACAACTCATTTGTGGTGATCTAATTTGGGAATTTTATTTTCTAACCCAGATGTTTACTTTCCTACACATCTCTAGTTTGTTAAAGACATGAAAGAGCAGATGAGAAGGTGATGTTCTATGCCCAACACATGTTTAGAATTTAGTCTCTTTTGTTTGTCCACTGGTTACAATTTTCAGGTCATCAGACCTATGGTATGTTTTACTAGATTTCGCCTTCTCTTCTTGTCTCCCTCATCCTCCCACCAAAAACAAAACCTACTAAGCAAAACCCTTTGCTCACCCCAACAAGTCTACATGCACATTGAAGTTAACAACAAACTCACATATACAAATATTTAGCAAGAGTTTGTTTCACTGTAAAATAATAAAAAAAAAAAGTGAAAAAAGGATAACTTAAGATCTTAAAAAGCTGCAGAATAAAATGATCTAGTAGGTAAAGTTAATTCTAGGAGGGTTTTTAAAAGTATGTAATGACTACAGACTTATGCTAGATCAGCAGTACTCCAGCATATTACTTGCTGTGGTCTGAGTTCAGCTCATCCACGTGTGGGTGCCTATTTGAACCACAGATGTTAGGAACCAAATCACCCCTTGATGTCTTCCTCGTAAGGAGAGGATTAATGCAGGTAATATGACCCAGACAAGACCCGGTAGGAAGAAGCTCCTGTATTAACTGAAAAGGAAGAATGGTGCTTTAGGGTCTAGCCAGTTGAGTGAGTCTCATCAGAAAACATTTTTCAGAAAAGTTTGGAAAGCTTAAGGCTGCTAACAGCATCTTTCAGCTCTCCTTTCTAGTCTCATTACATTGTAGAAATTGGGTGTAGGTACATCACGGAAGTTCACAGCATGCAGAGTTTTATGTATGAGCATTTGTACTGTTTAGAATTTAAAATGCAAAGCCATATCCTAGGAAGAATGAGAGAAACTAAGATTTCTTGCTCTTATTTTAAAGGAGGAAAATCTAGCCTCTTGAGTGATGAAAATCCATCAGTTCTTCTGTCCTTGCAAGGCAGAGCAGAGTGAAATATAAACAAAAGTCAAACAACCCATAGCAGCTTTAAAAAACATGAGAGAATTAATTTTAAAAACTTTTGCAAGACAGAAGTTTCAAAATACCTGTAAAGATTCATTTCCATATAAGAACAAATTTTTTTTTTAATTCCCCTCATGCCTGGTTTTCAGTGGGTTAAAATGTGTGGCAGAAGGAGTCTGAGAGAGAAAGACTTCTTTTCTTCCCACAAAAATGAAGTTGTGAAAAGGAGACTTGAATTTCACCTTGCAAAATTTTCATCAGAATTAGGACATTTCCCCTTTCATTTATGCATGTATAATGTTTCAGCTGTTTGCCATAATGAAAAAAGCTGATGGAATGCTATGTGTTCCTTTTTTGGTTTGTTTTGGTTTGTTTTTTTAAGCCAGATACACCACGATGTAATAGGCTTAGTCTGGGAGCAGTGCATAGACTGGACAGGCCTGATGCCGTGCATTAAGCTAAATCCACATTGACATTCCACTGTGCTACTGCCCATATTACCTACTAAGTCTCTTTATGCACTTCTAAAGACCCCAGAGTGAGGTTCTTAGATTGGTCTGTGTAGAAAAACATTGCAGAACAAGGTTTTAAGGGGTGGGAGAGAAGGGAAACGTTAGAGTGCAGCTCTCACTGTTTTTACCTTTTATTCAGATACACCAGAGTTCTGGTGATAGTAATTCTACGGTGGATTTTGGTCTTCCTTGACCAAATTCAAACACTTTTAAAGAAGAAATTTAACTTAAGTGTAGTTTTTTCCAATGACATTTGTGAATTGATAGCATAGAACATTTGCTTTGAAGAATTTTTTATGAAAAAAAGTAATGATCATGCCTCTAGTCTAAAAGTTAGCACATGGAGTCAAAACTATATTGAATAATGGTCCTGATCAGAAGTCTGCTGTGGTTTTTTTCCTAGCAATGCCTTTACTATTCATTAGAGCAAGTCTGTGTGAGTATGTATACACAAGGAATGGAATTGGCTCAAGACACATAAACTGTTTAGAAACAAACAGTTGCTTTAAAATTTTTGTATTATTACTGCTAGTATTGCTCACAGAATTTCTACTTGTTTCAAAAAGCATTGTTTACACTTCTTGGACTCTAGAATACTAATTTGTCTTTCACATCTGATCTCTCATGTTGCTTACGTAAGACAAAAATAACTCTCCAATTTACCTTTTATTAAAAGAATAATTACTCACTATTAAAGAATGTGATTTAGACCAAAAGGAGGGGGAAGATGATTAATAATAATAATAATTTATTGTTTCTCTCAAAGATAAAATTTACATGAATGTTAAATAAAATTATAAAGTCTGCATTTGTATGTTCTATGCTTCCCCTTCGTGTTGAGCTGTCTTTTTCTTTCTTGTGGAGCAGTTCCTGGATGAGTTTTAGTGTAGAAACACAAACACAGGATCACCATGGTATTTCTGGCAGTACTTCCAGACAAACTGGAGCAAGGAAACCATAGACACCATCATTGTCATTGGTGAGGCTTTCCGGGTGGTTCTGCAGATCCAAAGGCTTGGAGAAAGGAATTAAGGATGCATCCATTTTTCTCTGATGTCTATGTTTAAGTACTATGGAATGGTGCTCTACTCAGATTGAAAGTCTTTCCCTTCCCCTTAAACAGGTAGAACTCTCTTATTGTTTAAAATTATTAACAAAATCTGTCAAATGATCTCTAATGATACTGGGGATGTGGAGAAAGTTGCTTCAACTTAAAAGAAGCTTCAACTGAAAAGAAGATCAAGAATATTTTAGATGTCTTACATGAACATCTTGTGCACACCTCCTCTCTCTCTTTAAATTTGGTCCCACATAATTTGGCTTTAACACATCAGCAGGTATGTACTCATTAAATATAAGCATCCTTCAAATACAACTTCCCTTACTCCACACTGTCATCTCAAACAAAGAAGTATTCTGGTTTCCCCATTTTCAATTTCAGAAGAGAAAATTACGATGTATGCAAATTTCACAAGTAAATTCCAGGTCATGGAGACTATCAAATTTAAGCCTAACATCTATGTGATCACTGATTTCCACTTCTTTGTTTTCAATATAAGTTTCAAGAGGAAAAGCCATGACATCTGGTTTGAAATAAAAATTTATAACCCACCTATTCCCCTGACAGAGTAGCTGGCAATAACCTGAGATGATCATCTGTGAATGAACACTGTCATGTTCATTACTCTGGATATCACATCTGAGTTCAGTGACTGCATGGAACCGATGCTTGTCAAATAGTTTTGCTGGTTTTTTGGGGGTTTTTTGTTCTTTGATGGCACATAAAAAACACCCAGACAAGGAGTGTGTTATGGCAGATGCTCTATATAACATATGATTATGCTTTCAATGTACCCCTAAGGATATTCTGGCCCTTGTCCACCCTTAGATGCTTAGCCAGCCAGAACAAAACATGAAATTCATCTTCATAGTAATAGCCTTCCCCAAAGTAGTGGAATTCATATATATGCTTGTCTATTGAGCAAAGATACATGAAAAATGGGGTGCAAAATTAATTAATTGAAGCACGGATTTAAACATGGGAAAAAGATGCAAATATTCTTAACTTTTCCTCAGGTACAAATTTTAAAAGAAAACAAACAACCCCACAATAAACTAGTAAAATATCTTTATCAAACATGATTCTCAACCTCTTAAAAATAACAGCATGAATCTATGCTTATAGCTGTTATTTATACTTCATGCCAGTGGGATAATCAGGATGTGCTCAGCTCTGAGTACATCTTGTTTAAAGCAAATATACTGAAATAAATGGACTCAAAAAAATTTAATGAGTTGAAAGATAGCTTGGGAAAACAAAGGGTGTTTCATTGTTACATATATCTACACTAGTATTTAAAAATTTGAGAATTATTTATCTTAAATACTTCTAAATTTCTCATCGAGGAAAGGAATGTTGAAAAATAAACTGAAACATAAAGCATGGAATGGTTTTTATAGAGAACTTGAAAATCTACAATCTGAATAACAAAATGAGAAAACTTGAACCCTTTTTTTTTCTATTTACTGATGATATTTAACATTTCTGTTGAAGGGGAAAAATTCCTCTCATCTTTATGCCACCCAGATGTTGGTTAAATAAGCTCTTATGTCTTGTTCCTACTTTGAATTTATTTAAATTTATTTTAAATGAATTGATTCTCAGTGATATTGGACATGTAATCCATGAAATGTAACAGTGGGTTGCTACCTGCATGAAGTGCAAAAAGTCTTGCCACCCTTTTTTAAGTGACTTCTGTAATGTAAACTAGGCTGATGGAATATGAAATAGTTGATATAGCCAGGATGCTATTGAAGAGATGTATGTGATTCCCTTCCAAACTGCATTATCATACAAACCTATGAGTCTAAAAGTCACACCTTTCTCCTCCTTACATTTACTTTTATTTTTTTAAATGTATTTAAACTGGGCAGATCTAAATAGTGAAACCCACAATGGTTCAGAAGGAGAAACCATTTTAAGATGAACCCTGTTAATAAAACACGTGTTAAGGAAGTACATAAAAAAGAGAGAAAAAACCACAATATGTTGGATTAGAAGCTGTGAAATAGTACAAAGAATTTTTTAAGAAACATTTCAGCCTAATTAGATTCTGGGTGTGGCTTCAGTCTGTGTAGAGAGTTTTATCATACACTAACATTTGTGAATAATCTGAGAAAACTTTTGTTCATCTGAATGTTTTCAGACAGCAGATTCCAAATCTGTAAGTCATGGTTTTGTCTCAAAATGTGTTCCAATAAACAGGGAACCAAAATTCACTGTGAGTGGAGCAGCTGTAGAGTGGAGCTACTAGTCAGGGAGCAAAACCAAAATCCTGTGGCAATGGAGAGAAAATATCTAGGGCCTTACTCAAAGGATGTCTATAGGTATATGATGAAATTTTAAGTTCAAACAGACCAGTAAATAGAATTCATTAATTTTGATTACCTAATCTTTTTATAATAAAAATTGCAGGTTATTAATTAATTGTTAAATGCAGAAATCCTTGTTATTTAGGGACCTTAAAGACAATCCAGTTCCAGCCCCCATGCCATGGGCAGGGGCATCTTTCACAAGACCATGTTGCCCAGAGCCTTTTCCAACCTGGCCTTCCAGGGATGGAGTGTCCACAGTTTCCTTGGGCAACCTGTTCCAGTGCCTCACCACCCTCACAGTAAAGTTTATTTTTCTAATACTGAATCTAGACCTCTCTTTCAGTTTGAATCCAGTCCTCCTGTCACTACATGCTCTTGTAAATTGTGCTCTCTGCATCTCTCTTGTAGGCTCCATACAATTTTCCTTACATGTCTGAAAAATCTGTATTTCTATGGAAAAAATCATAAATGCTTCAATATTTGCCTAAGACATTCATTCTCTATAAATTCTGAGATGTAAGAAATATATCCTTGCAGTTTATTTATTCATTCCATGAGATTTGTTTTGAACAGACATAGGTATCTTCCTGAATTACGTGGAAATATAAGATTAGTGTTTGAAGATAAGTGTAAGAGATGATATTAAAAAAATAATAACTATAAAGCTATAATATTTAACCCCTGAGTTTTATGAAACATTATTTGGGTTGTGAAATACACTTTTTCTTCCTCAGACAGCAGTTCAAGGGTCAAGGGGCAACAGAGACATGACCACGATACACATGGGAATGCTGTAATAAGGACAGTTTGATAATAATTAGGGAACAAAAAAAATTTTAGAGAGGAAGAGAAATGTGTATATAAATCCAAATCTACATGCAGTAGTATGTGTTTTATTGTCATATTGCTGCTGTTGCAAGTGACTAACCCTAACAGAACTGAACTTCAGAATAGCAGAAAACTCTTTGTTCAGATAACAGTGTACATAATATGTCCCATAACAAATAAAAGGAAGTTACAACACTACATGAGAAGAGCTCATATTTTTTACATCTTTACCACTGATCATTTTGTAAAAGTAAAGCTCACATTTTAAAATTCTGACTTGCTTCTTTAGGAAAGTAGAAACAATAAATACTTCATCCAAATAATGGAAAATAAACATGATGATAATTTAAAGTTCATGTTGCAGTGTTTACTTGTGTTGAGACTTTATTTGCTAAAATTTATCCTGTGAAGGCTTTTTTTGAGACAGATTTATTAAGCCCTGAAAGCAAGGGTGGAAATGCAGAACAGCTGGAAACAGAGGGATTGCAGCTTTTAGAACGGCAGGGCATGCACCAGTGGAATATCTTGTCGGTAAAACCCATTGGGAACCACACGGTGTTTTTCTGCTACACAAGTGAGACAACAATTGCACTGTGGCAACTGTCCAGCAGGTAGTTGTGGTAGCTGGTGGGATGCATACTCTGCAGCTTGTCTAAGGTGCAAGAGCTGTTTTTCCATTTGAAAATAGAAATAGGGCTGTGTCCTTGGGGGCTTGAGACAAGGAAATTTCCCAGGACTGTAAAGTTTGCTTTGAGTATTTATCTGTAATATCCATGTGTATTTTTTTTTTTCTTTCCTGCTGAATCTTGCAACCAGTTAGTTGTCTTTGAAAGACTGGGATTCCTGACGGACCTGATTGCTGCCAGAACAGTCTCTCCAACAATATTTAGTTCCCTGCCTCTTCTTTTTGTGGTTTATTCCATCTGTCCAAACATCACCCCACCTCAGACATTATTCTATTGACTCTGGCTGTTGTTGATGCTACCTCCTACACATGGCAATGCTTGATATGGCCCCAGATAATTTTAGAATGACAGAATGGGAATTTTAGCCATTATCTACAGAATTTAAAAGGTTTCTTTTTCTGATTGCATAAAAATGTGCAAAAAGCTAAAGAGAAGTTTAACATGTAGTTTACCTTAAACATATTACAAACGTGTTCCTTTACATAGTACAGCTTCAAGGAGAGGGCCTATGTTGATATGCTTAATATACATCTCTGCAAAAGACAAAGACACTTTATAGACAACAGGAAAATGTTTCATATGAGATTAACTGATCTTGTTTGCTTAATAAAGTAGGTCTCTTTGCAAAGAGAAAGCTTTTAATATATAGCTATGAAAGATTTGTGGTTAGTCTAAATTAACTGAGATAGTTCTGAGTTTCCTGTCTGATGAGAGAAGGGAGGCACAGCTGGAGTCTTACCTTGGGTCAAATCCAACCTAATTCTCACAGGGAGCTGGGATAAGGGTTTTTGAACTAATTCCTCAGAGTATAGCTTCATTTTGGAATTCACTGCAGCACATGAAAGGCCAAGGTTAGTTGAGCTTGTGTGATTGCCATGCCACACACTCAAGCTTTGCACCACGTCAGTTCAATTAACTATTCAGTCCTATATAAAACAAAAATCTTCTCTCTGATGTAATTTAGAGCCATATTGCTTAATTTTTTCTTTCCATCCAGCTTTCAGAATTAATCAATAGGTTGTAAAATGTTAGTATCTGACTTACAGAAGGAAAATTAGGTCATGTTTCTGAGTATCAGTATTGCATGTGCACAGTCGAGATCAGAATTTGACCTACAACGCATAAAAATTTTTTGAGGATTGCCCCTGGGAGGTATCTCTATCTCTCTTTTGTCTTATCCCAAACTGACAAAGTATTTTTTTTAACTATTGGCTGGGCGTGGGCAAGAGAGAAGATGCCTATTTTATATTTGGGTAAGATCTTCTGCTCCAGGTATCTAACCCAGCCCTAAAACACTGCCAGCTGAAATCCACCAACTGATGGCCCTATAAAAGTGGTGCCAAGCACACTGGCTCATTACATGGCAGCCAGTCCACTGGTGAAGGCCAGAATATGGGGTGAATTCATTAGCTCTTGTGAGGGAAGTAGGGAATTGCCTGATTTATTGTACATACCAAGCTTGTTACTCAAGTCAAATGAAATTCTATAATCACCATATGATTTTTAAGGTAGCCTATCAAATTCAAATACGTGAGGTGTTAATTAAATTCACCTAATAGAAAAGATACACATGCAGTAAGAAATTAGTATTATATATGATGGGCATGGAGATATGTAAAATATTTTGTCCAAAAGGTTTAAATTACAAAAAAAGAGAGATTTATTTGCCTGTTTCCCAAGCAAAAATAGGCTTCCATGGCCAGGAAAACCTGCAAAGAAATCTGATAGAAAAGTGCTTTATTTTATCATAATCCATTTATGTTTTCTGATCATTGTTGACTAGTCAGAGAAGTGAAATACTTCTGAGATGCATAAAAAAGTGCAGTCAAGTTCACTTTTATTTACATTACTATTTTAGTCAAGCAGGCCTCCATGCACAAGTGGACTTATCCTGAGCATCAGAATTAAAGCCCTGTATGAGATAACTAGAAACTCTGTATGGATTTAAAGAACTGCCAAAGCCAAGAATACAATTTTCCTAAAGTAACCATCAGATCCTGATGAAGACAGCTGTGCTTTCTGAGTCTCACTCTAAATATGAAATTTGATTCTTTCCCTCTATCATTCCTTCCCCTGGGATTTGTCTTGACCCATCATTTGCAGTTAGAGACTTTAGCTCTAGAGAGGCATAACCTTCTATCCCTCCTTACAAAACACATGGAGAAAGGTATGAAATACTTGGTCCAGTTCTCCTTCAGTGCATCTCTACCCATATATGCTTTGTTATGAGAAAAAGCATTAACTCTGAAATAGAGCAGGATCATCAACAAAGGCACTAGGACCAAAGACAGAGTAGTTCTGAATGATATTCAGCAGAGCCAGCAGCCTGTGTATTACTGAGAGACAGACATTTGTGAGAGCCAGCTGTTTCCAGCTGCTGACTGCCGCTGTCTTGCTTTTTGGGAGCATTTTCTCGTTCCCACAAACACTGAGAGAGAAAAATGTTGTGTGCCAAACCAGTCTGAGGAGACTGTTGAATTGAGCAAATATGCTTTAGGACTAGGGAGAATATTGTCCTTCCCTCCCACTGAAGTTGTTCCTCCCTGAATGAATAGACTGCAGCTTCCCAGTCTGTGCTCCCCCTCACTCAGCACAACCCATGAAGACAGATGTGATCCAGGTCACGATGTAAGCACATGCCAACATTCACGCACTGTCAAATTATCTACAGTGCCTTGATAAGGAGCTTAGGCTAGTTGTGTGCCTTTGTCCCAGCTTGGATCTGGATGTGCATGACCAGATGTTCCCTGATACAGTTTAAAATGTTAGCCTAAACAAATCCAAACCTCCTGGACACACTTGCCTCGGATCAGTGATCTGTGCCCTGTGACCATGATGTGTGACACAAAATTATTCGTCTAATCAAAGACTGGTCCCGTAATCTCTAGGTCCTAGAGAAAGTATGCTCATAATGACGTTAGGAATAGAAGTTAGGATGTTGACTTCAGGGGATAGGGAAGGCAAGGCAAGATGGAAGTATTGTTGTCCAGTTCAAGTACCAACATGTAAAATATTTGCATAAGCAATATTCATAGATATTTCTCTCCTGCACACAGAGAAAATAGTAAAAATGTATGTAAAATCTGCTTTTGAAGGGGAAAGACAATGTTTGTTGTTATCTTGGCAATGAATGAATTGTCCATCCAAAGATTCTTTTTTCATGCAGTTTACAAGGGATGCAGTTTGCGAGCAGTTTATTTCTTTGTTATCTGCTTAGGGGTTTTGTGTTTTGTCACAGAGCTCCTGAAGCTCAGCACTTGAATGAAGCCCTCTGGCATCACTACTGCTTTGTCATTAATTTCAAAGCTCTTCAGACAGAAAGACTACCCACTGGGAAAGGCTCAAACAAGCAAAACACCGGCATCCTGAGAGCAGGAAACACAGTCTTATGCATTCGGTTCCCACTTTTTCATAGGTGATAGTCATGAGCAGCAGTGAGGGATTCTGAAGAATAAAGAGACAGAAAAAGGGACTAGATGCTGGTATCAAGCATGTATGAAAATCTTGTGAGCAACATTTGCATGTTTTGTCTCATTAAAAGAGCATATGGAATAGAGATCTGAAAAATGAAACAGGATTGAAAGAAGTCTGATGAATGAGATGGCCAGAAGGATTTGCAGACATCTCTTGAATGAGATGAGCAGAGGGTTACGTTATCTAACAATCACTGACATTTGTAGGCATGGGGTGATCAGGGCCCAAAAGTCACGGTGGGGAACTGAGTGGCAGAAAGGATCTGGTAATATTAATTAATATTAAAAAGGGAATAGAAGATGTAGAAGTGAAGCAGAGAAAGAGGGTATCTACTACCATAAGAAAGAAGGCAGAGCTGTGATATGAAGATAGTAGAGACAGGACCCCAGGGGGACAGAGGCTGATGTTTAGGATATCTGGAACAAGAACAAGAGAAAGTATAATCTACATCTAGAAGGAAGGAGCAGAAAGTAGAAAAGATGTGAAATTTGTGCCAAAGCCAGGAAGTTTGCTCACTTTATGGGAGTTACCTCGTTTCAAAGAAAATTTGTCAAAATTGCTTTTGATGAAGGGATATTCATAAAGAAAACAAAGAGTGCATAATGTCCTAGATATTTCAGGATTTAAAATTAAACCAAACAAAATTGACAGTGTAGGTTCAGTCTTCATGAAACATAAGTCACAGGATATTCTTAAAAATACAAAAAATGTAAACCATAACATTTATGTCATGAGTCTCATCTGGGGATATTAACAGATGATACGGAAAACTAAACTAATTGGCTCAAAGTTGAGTCAAAGCAAAGCTTGATATGGGCATTTGTTTTACTTCCCCTAGGCTGGAAGTCAGTGTGTTTCTCAACTATTGCAAGAGAAATACTATTGAGAATTATGCAATTACAGATAAGACTAATTTCTCAGAAGTAAATGATAATAGTAATATTTGTTAAGGAAATAATAAATATCTTCATCAGTTATAAATGTGGGAAGAAATTAAGCTATTTGAGATTTATTGGGAAGTAGTGAAGACACTGTACAGAAACAGTATGTACAAAGCAATTTTGGGTGGGACCCTAGAAAGACAACTGAGTTGAAATGGAACAAAAACCCCAGAAGTAATGAAAAAAACCCCCCAAAACAAACAAAAAACCAAAATCCCCCCCAATTACAAAAGTATCTAAGCTTCATTAATAAATATTTAAATATTTGACATTCAGAGTTTAAAAAAATTTAGTATAAATAATTTAACATACAACAGATTTTTTTGTTTGTTTTTGCTTAAGCCTTGGTAAACTGTGAGAATAGTTTATGAAATTGTCTAGAATATGAAAGTCAGGGAGCTGTATAGGGTATATCGCAGTTTGTGCATCAGTGACTTGAAAAAAAGAGACAAATCCACCAAACTCCTGTATTTGAAGTCGTATTCAAATAGCAGGAAAACTTTGCTAGGGAAGAGTTTTTGACACAATTGGCTTAAAAGCTAATGAAGAAAGAATGTAGGTATAAGAGAGAATTCTATCAGATTAGGCAGTGGGGTGCAAACTGCTCATGAAAGAAATCTTTCTTAGGGAAATAAAAAGTGTAAGGAAAGGAAATTGTGAAAAATCAAATTGAATAGGCCCTTCGAAAGCCTAAAAACTTTCAGAGGGAACATTTGGAGATGAACAAAATTGCATTTATTAATAATCTCCAACAGGAGTTTTAAAAAGAATAATCTTGAAAAGAGAAAATTATGCATAAACTGATGAAGAACATAAAATGTCATAGATGTTAGCAGCCTTCTAACCACCAGAGTACTGAGATGCTGAAACATCCTCCCCAAAATCCACTTGAAAAGTGAGTAGCACACATTATAGGATATTGCACTTGAACCTGCTTTAATTTTGATTCCTAAATATCTAACTTTCTTAATAAGAATTAAAGTAGCTCTAAGAGGGACACAAAGTCAACTAGCACACCTGAATCAGAGCTTGTGTAAGATATAGTCATAATCCTATTGTGGAAGAGAGGAAAACTGAACCAAGCATCATATTTGTGAGACAGAGAATTCCCTTCATTAAAGAATTAATTACAGATACTTTCACTGAAGAGTAAAAGAAGAAGAGGGAGAGAAGGAAAGATGGATGTAAGAATACCATGTATACCCATCTCATTTTGTCCTTAGGCTTAGTGTAGACTTCAATGAGTATTTGTCCTCAGAGCAAGCATGTTGGGCTTTGATTTGGGCCTAGAACTGAGACAGACTGTAACTGCACAGCATTTCTCATGTTGAGTTTTCTCTGGACAGAATTTCCATCAGCTAGGGAAAAACTGGTTTCTGAAAAATAGATCAGATATGGATACTGATATCAAATTTTCATCCTCTCAGCTGCAGGCTAGCCATGAAGTAATGCAAAATATGAGTCAGGACTATATACTAAATCCTTCAGTAGATCTAGTCTGCAGTTTGAGAAAGTTTGCCTTAATAGGTAAAGATATATAAGTTCATTAAGCATTAAGCTGGCCTGATTTTGCTTGCATTTAGATGATTTTTCTCTTTTAAATAAAAAATGTCTGATTTCCTTAACCAAATCTGCTTTTTATTCTGGAGTGATAGGAAACAAACTCAAAGGAGGAGTGCAAGCTTGTTAAAACTATTGGCCCAATTGATTGGTGAAATGATAACACAATCTGACACAAACAAGCAGACAAGTTCTGGGGAGTGCCTTAGTTTTCCCGTGAGGGATTCATGGAGGTAGGAACTGAAAGGCTGACTCTGCCAAGAAAAGCTGGAAAGAAAGGGATTTTTTTCCAAGTCAGGGAAGGATAGCTCAGGCTAGGAAGGCTACTGCATTGCATTGTACTAAATACAGTCCTGGCAGGTGACTTGAAAAAAGCTTAGGGCCCCAATCCAGAAAAACACTTAAACGTGTGGATACCCTCTTTGCAATGGTTGACTAGACACCTACTTAAAGTTATCAGTTAATAACTCAATTGTTTTTCCCAAGGAAAATAATCTGAAAAATTTTCTCAGAAGTAGGTTGAAGACAAAAGCCCTGAAAACTGAAGAAAGAATCTTTCCTTATTGCTGTGGCTGAATAACATACATTCTCCTTACCTTTATTTGTGGTAGCATTTTAAACCTGAAAATGTTTTTATATAATTGATTCTTGTTCATAGCAGAGGAGAACATATATGAGACTATACTCATTATTAAAACCCTTTCTTATATTGTGAAAGGAGACAAAAGTTTAGTGAAAAAAATGCATCAATCCCCTTGACATATAATGTCAGGGACATTTTTATGGTGGTAAACAAAATCACTGGCTACCAAATGTGGCACCACTTTCATCAGATACAGTAGGAGAAATCAAAACAAATTTAAATGAAAGTTCCAAGGATTGTTTCAGCAGAAAATAAATGGAGGAAAAGCCCACAGGAGTTCACAGTATATAAAATAACAAATACTTCAAAAGTGCTGACAGCAGGGCTGAACTGCTAGGGTGACAAATGCTCAGGAAGCTATACAACATAAACAAATGCATGTTTTAAGTACACAAGTGAGACCATACTCTGAGAGCAGCGTCATGTCATTTCAACCTCTGGCTGCCTGTGTCTAGTATTGCCTCAGCCTTGGTGAAGTAGGTGATTACATTCAGTCCCAAAGACACTAAGACCTCAAAGAAAAATGCAAGTGGCCTGTATTAAAACCCTGGTCAGCAATATTTCTTGAGTTTTCTTAAACCAATCAGTGAAAATGCAAGCCCAATTCAGTAATTACTGGCCCCATTCAGAAGATTATTGCTGTGTGGTAAAGATACTTAACTGAGAGTCTACATTAGAAATATGTCATCAGGAAGCCCAGAAAAAGTGTAATTTGACTGACTGGGGTAACATGTAATACCTCTCTTTTTCCAACATGATCCTACCTTAGGTAAAGATATTAAAAAAAAAAAAAATTGAAAAAAAGAACCCAGAAAGAACAATATTTTCTTCTTAGTCTGTCGGACAATGAACACATTTATTTATATTACTGAGCCTAGGAAGCATTCCAAATTCCCAGTATCCTGTATTCATATTGAGGCAAGATATTGGCATGTCACCCACCTTTCTGCTTCATATTCAAATCTTTTTTATAGAAAGGAGGCCTGGACATGTGAGCTTGCAGGGATCCCTGGCAGATGTCTGAACTGGAAGACCAGGAGACAGAACCACGGTTTTCACTGCAGTGAATCCCAGCAGGTAAGTCTAGACAATGAATTTATTTTTTTCAATTGCACATTGTTTTATAAAGCAGGAGGGATTTAATCACTCTGGTAGTTCTACTTCATTTCTGAGCCCTCAATCTTGCTGGAAACCAAACTGGGTCAGAGGAAGAAGATCTCAGTTGACATATAGTTGGTTGCATTTTCCTGAAAGGAGACATAAAATCATCAAAAAAGAGACATTCTGCCAAAATAATTACTTCTCAAATGTCTGAAAAAAAAGAATATGCTCTCAAGGCATATCATGCTTACTCAGAATTTTGCAACTTGGCAATATGTGTTTACAATTAATTAGCATACTGTATGGGGACCTAAGGCCTCCATTTCATCTTATTGTCCCAGTTTGAGGTTTTCAGGACTGCTGTAAGTAAAATTATTGAATCACATATATCTTCATTCCCAGGTCTTCTCATACTTGCCCATATCTCTCCTTTACTTAGATATTTGTTCGATTTTTTTTAATGTGATGACCTCTTAACCACCAATGTCCTAGAAGTTGATTTACTTAAAACTACATTTGTCAAAGTAATTTGAAAACTACATTATTGTACTGTCATGGATTCATCTTGATTTCCCATGTGGATGTTTGGTTTTTTTTGCAGTTCTTATTGTTGTCCTTTTCTTATAACTCACTTCTTCATTATCAAAGTTTGCCATACTTCATAAGAAGATCAAATCCTTATTCAATTTAACTTGAGGTTTATATCAGCACAGTGAAGAAGCCCAGCCTATTCTGAAAGAAGCCGAACATCTGTACATGTGGCAACTTAATTTTAGGTTCTTATTCCTCAAGGTGGAGTCTGTAATCCTTACAGGATGTGGGGGCACCACTGAGAATTTAGTTTACAGCATTTTCTTGCTGGGAGTCATATTAACCAATATGATGTTCTACCCATATACACATCATTTGGGGTAAGAAGGAGCCATCTGAGATGGAGATTAAAAACAGCACTCACACACACACACACCTCCTTTGATCCTAGACTTATTTTCTTCCAAACATCTTAGTCTTCACCAAACGCTTCAATGGAATAGTTGGAAAGTGTTTGCAATATTGGCGGAAATTTTTTCCTTAGCTTCATTTTTGGAAACAACTGAGCCTTTTTCAGCAATACTCTTCAAGATTTACAAAGGAAAAAAAATACCAAAAACGGAACACACCATAAATCCTGAATCATAAGCACAGGACAAGCACGGAAAATTTAAATCCAGCAATTAGTCTAACCAAGTTATAAATATCTGCAAGCTGAAGCTTTTCATGTTTCCATTGAGTTAGACAGTCTTAATTTAGACATTACTACTTGCTATGCCTATAACATAATACCCCACCCCCCCTTCCAGAAATGGAAAGGTCACAGTTACTGGATTACTTAGTTGATGGTTTCTATTTAAACTCCTTCAGACTCTTCATGCAGCTAATGTAGAAATAAGACTCAGTGTCTGAGTATTGCTCTAATCTGTCTGAGTATTGTTCTAATCTAATGAACACATGAAGTAAAATAATCAGACACTGGTAAGTACAGGCAGTTTAGACAGTTCACTTTTGAGCTACTGTGCAAATAAATCTTTCAAAGTTTAACTTGATTTAAACAATCCAGTGGTTTCTGTTGCTATTCTTGTCCATCTTCTATGTTCAGTTTTCTATTTCTCAAAATTCTTTCCAAAATTTTCAGTACTTGTTTTTGATTTACTGTTCTTACACAAAAGACCTGCCAGCTCCTGTCCTGTGATTTGAAAATTGGTGCCAAACATAATGATTGTTTCATACATTTCCTGAACTAAAAGCTGGGAGGGTAGTCTTGATATAATAATAATAATATTAATAATAAGAAGAAAAAGTTATGTACCCTCCACCCCCAAAAAATACTTTGCTACCTGATATCTGAGATTCCTTAAGTTTCTGTGTAATCTTAATTTTTCTTCAATGGAGAAATCACTGCCAGGGATTGAGCTATGTTAATGTATCAGAGCTGAACACAGGCTAAAATCTTTCCTAATTTTTACCTATCTGATCTCATCAAAGTCAATAGGATTATACCAACATGAAACAAAGCAGTATTTATTCACTTGCCTCTATTCTCGATCAGCCTGCCTATAACAGCAATAGTTCTTTTGATGACTTCTGCATGTCTTGCCTGCTGTATCTTGCAATCTTGCTTATTATCTTTCTCAGCATGTCTTACAGATTAGTACAAAAGTAGAGGGGAAGGTTAAATAGGAAGTGTTGTATAAATATCCACCACCATCCAAGCATGCTTGAATTCAACAGACACTGTTTCTCCCTTGCTGTGCTGGATATAGATTTTGGCAGCCTTGAAAACTTCTAAGAGAAATGTTGCAAGACTAAGAAAACATTAAATTAAAGGCTTCATCAATACTATTTTAATATATGTATTTTTAAATATGTAATGTAATCCTCCCCTGCTCATTTGTACTATTCCTAAGCCAAGGAAAATAATGATGGAATTTTTAAAAATCTGTTTTCTTTATTTAGATTGTAAATCTCATTCATGTCCCATTAGCAGATGCTAGTTATTGCTAGCTACTGCTAGTGTCTTCTCTGGATCCTGCCGGCAGAATATAAGATAAAAGACTTCCAGAGCTGAGACTTTTCCTAAGATGATCAAAGCACTGCAAAATTTGCTGTTTCACTGTAGCATCTGCAGCTGGGTCATCAATTTCCAAAGCATCTCATGCTGGCTGAGAAGAGTGAAAAAAGGCCATTCAAAGATGAGCTGGAAGATACTCCCCTGCCAGGAAAAGCAATAACTGAGCCTCTGAGTGAGGTGGAATATCTGGGTACTTCCAAAATCATAAAAAATGTTCCCTCAGTTAGCCTAAGTGTGATATTTCAGACTTTTGGAGCACTGGCTGGTCTTCCTCAAATCTAAGATTTCATTCCACACGACAGTACAGTACTTCATGTTCAGCAGTAAAGAAAAAGCATGTGTTTTTTCTTATCAGGCCAAATAAATATGGACACACTCAATTTGTTCCATGTACCTCTACAATTTATTTTCCTCCTTTATTTACAGAGAAAGAGCAGAGTGTACTTAAGCAAAAATTTATGAATGCACATCCAGATATACATGTATATACAAACAGAATATATGTATGCAAACATAAAATATATGCATGCACAAAGACACACACATATCTAGCTAAAGAAAGAGGGAAAGACATGCAAAAACATGTACACCTATAAGGATCTGCACCTTTGGAGAAAATGGATATATGTGCAAAATGTTACACTTAATTTATAATTAACTTGATACAGTGGTATAATCCTGGGGTTTCTATCTGGCTGTTTGGTCTAAGTGAAGATTGAAAGTAAATTATGATACAGACAGCCACAATGCATAGCATGTCCTAGGATTACTTTGGGAGTGAGTCACTCTGACCCAGGCTATTAGAAACTGGCCATAAATAACAGCATCTCAACTTCCATTTTTTTCCCAAGGGCACTTAAACTCACAGAACAGCTGCAACAGGGGGATGGCACAAGCCAGTTGGGCATTGTTGAATGGGAAGCAGACTTTAGCCATTTTGTTTCCCCATACCTGGGGTCAAAATTTCACATTTCAGCCAGATATTATTAATACCTTGCTGCAGATGTATGTTTATCAACTACAGTTAAATTTTACAGACAGGTCGTAGCAACGGTGGGGAAAGCTAGGACAGTGTTTGTATGACTCAGTATAAGAAATTGCTCTGAACTACATTTTGCTCTCAGGAGTGGTCTGACATCTCTAATTACTGCAAGATTTTGTTTTCCTCCATTTGGTGGAACCCCCTACAATGTCAGGAAGCATAATTTTTGTCTCCAGTAATTGAATTTGGCTGATCGGCTACATCAGCCTGTATGAAGAAATCTCTAATGAGGAATGGCTCAAGACAGTCTGCTGAGTAAGCCCCCCATGATCAAGGAGTTTTGTTTCCTGTATTTTCAAATATTATGTATCCATGTGTTACCATGTTGTATGTGAGCTTAATCAGAGAGAAAAAAACCACAACTTTTCTGATTCCCTTAACTAACAAATATTAAGCCTGCCACCATTTGCTGTGTGTGATTATGCAAAAACAGCCTGTTTCTTATTTATTTTATTTTTTATGAGCTGGGAATCTCCCTCAGATTCACTGACATGTTGAATGAATCACCAGAATTTTTTTTATTTTAATAATAGGTCTTTTCTAAAAGTTGAACTGGGTAAGCTGAATACTCTTAAACATTGTCCAGCAGTTTAAGAATGTAACTGAAGGCTGTAAGAAGAAACTGTAACAGGATATATTTTGTTTTAAAGGCTTGGCACAACATACCCCAAATACATTCCAAAATGAAGTCTGAAATACCAAAAAAAGTCGCAATAAAGAAAACTCAAAACTCAGTGCTTCAGACGTTTTCTTGTAGATAAATTTGGTGCTGTGGGGTCATGTATCCAGAAGCTCACCTCATGTCTCCTCTACTTTTAACCCTTTATATGTCTTTCTCTTGACACAGCAAGAAACAATTTATACGAGTCAAAACACTATGATTAATGGAACAGCATGACATATAGCATAAGTTCATGGGGCCAAGCAGACCTTTGTTGTAAGTGTGTGTCTTACAGTGCTTCTCAGGGTACGCAAAATGTTCATTAATGAGGGGAAAAGGAATGAGACACTTGCTTTTCTCATTATTGTTGGCTTCATGGCCGTTATTAAGCATAATTGTCTGTCAGTGTGCTGAGGTGACCAGGGTATAGATTAATGTTCCTTTTGTTGTGCAAGGTTATGAGAAAGTTGAGGACACGGTCTGTTTGAGGGCAAGCCTTCAAGTTGTCCAGCACGCAGAGAAAATTCTGTGCAAATTCTTCCGGCCTCAGAAAGCAGCTAAGAATTCAGTTGAAAGAGTTCCTCCTTTACAGACTGGAAATTGCATCACTAAGTCAGTTTGTGAAAAACAATAAAAATTTTTGTATGAGAGATTTTGTCTGAGTTTTCTCTTTGTTATCAACAGTGCCTTTTATAAAGAAAACACTTCTCCCCTAGAATGATTATTAGAATACACAGCTATCATGCAATCGAGAGGAAGGAATACACCGTGCATTGCACCAGGTGTCAGTGGTTCATTATGACTGCAGTAAGAAAGCCACTCGGTAAAGGGTATTTTAAATCAGCTTTTTTTAGAGCTAGCATTATAAAGAGAGGGTGGTATAGGTAACCTTGCTTCCCGTCAGGTGCTGGAAACCCTGAGTTGTGCAGTGCCAAACTGGCCTCTAATCAGGACAAGGAACACTGGGCAGAGCCCATCCATGGTAGAGTTGCCCCAGTTTGGTCATTTGAGCTGTTTTTTAAAAGTAAACAACTCTATTCATCATGTCGGCTGTCAAAGAAAGAAGATATGCACTTGTGAACTCACACTGTGAGATAAAGGCAAGGCCATGCAGGCAGTGTGTAATCGCTGGCACTGAGTGGGAGCTGCCTGCAGGCTTCTCCTTTATAAGTACTATGCGAGTTTATTTACAGTCAGGGGATGTGAGCAGCACAAGATGGGTCTGAAGGCCATGCTGTACGTGTCACACAGCACTGCAAGCTCTGCATGGACCTGCACTGCTCAGGTTAGCTGTGATGTGTGTCACTGCTTCCCCAGCTATGGTGGTCCGCTGGTCAGCATCATTACATGCAGTTATGAAGCTACACTTACATATGCTTCAGGAAAACATTCACAAGGCTATACAAAATCATGCGTATTGAAAAGTTTAGGTGTAAGACAAACATCTTTTTATAT
This sequence comes from Falcunculus frontatus, assembly GCA_013398115.1. Lineage (NCBI taxonomy): Eukaryota > Metazoa > Chordata > Aves > Passeriformes > Falcunculus > Falcunculus frontatus. Next base: position 138,502 of record VZRV01003341.1, on the reverse strand, counting down.
TCTAAGAGAGTTTTTTCCCCAGTTACTCACAGGTCAAAGACAGATGAAATGTCAGGGTAAACTTAACAGTTTACTGCTGTTGGAAAACGTGATCCTGCTGCTCCTTGCTTCATTCCAATGCTGTGGATTAATTTTCTTGCTCATGGACCTTTCACTAGCAACCTGGATGACCCAGTACAGCTTACTAACCAGGCAGAAAACTATACACTCCATGTGTCTCCCACCCCTCCCAATTAGATTTTTTAGCAAATTAATCAATTGAATTGGCTGAAGAGAGAGTATGCATCAATAAAAGAGCTGGCATAAATAGGTCATGAGGAAATTTACTGCTGAAACAGGGAAAGGAGAGTGTGGGTTTGGGGTTGGGGTTTTTTTTGGCAGCATGCTAGTAGATCAGCTAACCCCACCTTGCTTAACTGCACTGTAAGCTATCTTCTCATCCACACACACCACCACCCCCCATATTGTGTTACAGATGTGAGACCTAAAGACGAATAAATTTCAAGTGCTGCAGCTTACAATACGAAGAATGTAGTAGAAGATGCCTATTGTAATTTTTTTTTATAACGATGTATATTTGTTTATGTAGACTTGCTGTAATAACAGCATAGTAATATTGTCATTAGGACTGCCTAGTAACACTTTCTATTCAGATTTTAAGCAAGATATTAGCAGAATTTTTAAAAACAACTGAACGGGATAGTAATACTTTTTCTGCACACTGTAAAAAAACTTTGACAAGATGTTATTGTCATATATTTTTAATTTCATTAATTAAAAATTAATTTTTGATTTCCTTATTAGCTCCCAGGCTCACTTTACTGAAAAAGATTATTCAGTTAAGAAACAGTTAAGAATTTCTTTGTATAGACAATTCAGAGTCCAAGAACTTTCCTGTTGATTTCAGCAATATGTTTGGTCTGCTAGCTTTACAGGAGCAGCATGCATTTGTCCTCCCTGATTACCACTTCTTTTTTCCCAGGTTAGTAAATAGGGTTTTATTAAAATATTGCTCATTTTGTCTGTTTTTTTAATATTCCAGAGAAGGTCATAAAAGCACAAAGCAGTTCTTTCTAGGCAAGTACAGCAGCTTAATTCATTGACCCTTTGTGGTAGAAGCAAGGAAAAAAAATCTAGTTTTGAGTCAGAGCCTGAATTATATTTTAACTAATGCTGGGAATAAAGGTAACAGTGAAACTCATACACGTGTTGTTAATTCAGGGGTTATGGAACATAACGTATGATATCAGGTGTGCTTTGAATGATACAGAGCACCACGGGAGGTACTTACGTGTGACAGCACCCCTTATTCTTTTAATTTTATAATCTGACTATCCATCTCATGTCATTCTACCTCTCACTTGTCAAGACTCACATTGCTGGCTGCCACCTCCAGTCCCTGGCAGCTGTGAGACATCATATATTTATGCCTCTTAACCACTCAGTGATCTGGCACATCAGACGTGGCCAGTCTGTGAATTCTTTGATATAATGGCCAGCTCTGCTTGATGAATGGGGTCATGGAGAAGGGAAGAAGCAGCAGTACTGCTGCCAACATGCATTTCCCTTTGTGGAGGTCCCACATTCAAAGAAGTGCTTAGTAGGTGGTACACAGCTGCAGTTCAGTGTCATAACACCCACAGTCCAACGCAATAGCATCTTTCTTGTTGCACTACCCCAGGTGTCAGATTCATCACTCTCACAATATATGAAGAGTAGCAGTGGGTCTTGCATATGGCAGAGAAAAGAAACATGAGAGGTCTACCTCCCAGGCAAGGAAAAGTCTGCTTATTCAAAAGAGTAAGCAGAGACTCAGAACTTCTCATGCACTAAAGACTCTTGAAAAATAGAAGTGTCCTCAATTACCACTACACTGTCTCTTTATTGCTTGCACTCTCTTTCTCTCACTATTACATCATCTATGAAACTCAAATTTCCTTCCAAAGAGAAGGGTGGGATTGCTCACAGAATGGGTGAACATCTTGGGTGGCTCTTGAGACAGGCTCAACTGATTTATGGCAGGTAAGATTCTAACTCATATAATTACAAAAGTTACTAGCATTTCTGCTAACTGTTCTGTGCTGGTGTTACTGGACTGAACCAGCAAGAAAAGGTTTTCAGGAAAAAACAGTATCTTTTGTTAGGCCAACAGAAATAGCTGCAAGAATTATACACACCTTTGGGGCAAACAAACCAGTTTTTAACTTTATACATCAAGAAATTGCAACAGCTCTAACAAGCCACTATTTCTTCTGCAGGATGATAATCCTCCATAATCTACTTCATGTGCTTCCTCACTGTGTGCTGTGGCTTCTGTCTTATCATCTTTTTCAGGAAACATGATTGAGGGGTGATTAATGGAGTGTTAAATGTTCTCTATGAGGATTTACACTGCATTTTATCATTCAAAACCTGCTGTGGACAATTTGCAAACAATAAAAGAGAGGAAATGATATTAAAAGCTATACATATGCTGGTACAGCTTTTAGGATATTTTCATGGTAGCTGGCTGCATTGAAAGATTGCAAATGCATTTTTGAAAACATACAGATAAATAAAACCCAGGCTGGGTAAAAGAAATACATAAAGTCCTTGCAGTTCTTTATTTCTGCTCTGGGCAACTCTGTGAATGATGCGGTGTGAGATGCCTTTGTAAACCAAACTCTTTGAATGAGAAAGATCCTATTACACAGCTGCTTCTAGAAATGGCTCCACAAGATTTCTACTATAAAGATGTGGTCACAGTGGACCTGTCTGTCATGTTCCCATATTTTTTATGTACTAAATGGTTAATAACCCCACAGATTATCACGAAGACTACGCAGATAAAAATCAAAAGCCCAGACTAATGTTAGCAAACAAATCTTTCTTTTACAACTGCATCTAATTAATAGGAAAATCTAGGAAAGACATGAATGTAATGAAACCTCAAATAAATGCAATAAACCCCCAAGTAAATGTAAAGAAACCCCAAGATTTCTCAGTTTCTCAGACAAGCGTGTTGATTACCTGTTACAGTTATCAGACCAAATTTCAACTGTCTCCAAATATGGGAATTTCCAAATGCTCTCAAGAAAAACAATACATTGTTCAACTGTTCTTACAGTTACAACATTTTCTTAGTATCTAGCCTAGAGCTTGCTTGAAGTAAGTTTCTCATACTAACCTCAGTGAGCCTGAAAAACAACTCATTGCTGTTTCTATAAGGACTACACATTTTATTAACTGTTGCATTTAATATTTGGCCTTTTTTTTCTTAGGCAGAACAAGCTCATCTTATTTCAACTAGAATCATAGGTTATCTTTCCTAAATCACTTCCTTGTATTCTTTCCAATTTGTATTTGAGCCTGACTGCAAAAAAGAGTACGTTCATTATGTTCATTCATGCAGCCCTCTTGAATAGATTTCAAAGTTAAAAGGTTTTGTTTGGAATGTCACGTTGTTAACTTGTGCAACCCCTACACCTTCTTCACTGTTTACTGTATGTGTATTCATTGTCTCCCTTTTGAATACGATTCTCACATTTGTATTTATTGGCATGGGGCACTTATTATTTTTTTTATTTGCTATCATTTCACCCATCTAGAAAGATCACTCAGAATTGCTGTTTGGTCTTATGTACTTTAATATTTTTCAATTGCATAATATTCACGAATTTTTGAAGTGTCTTCTCTATACCTGATAGACGCTAATGAATGTGGGAAGGTACCAGACCTAAGCTGGATTCAGTCGACATGTTCTCCTAACTGAGAAGGAGTCACTCATGACTTCTCTGTAACATCTATCTTCCCAATTTAAAATAGAAAAATCACATTTCTTTATTTTGGTCATGAGGACATCCCATATGGCAATGAAAAAAAAAAAAAAAAAAGTCTGCAAAAGTAAGACATACTATACCAATTCTCTCTTCCCATACTCTGGACTAACTACTTGAGAAGGTAACTAGAATGTTGTTATATGATTTGTTACAGAAACATGCAGAGCAGCTGCTTCCTATCACTGTGTTATTCTACAGATGCTCTTAAATTGATTGTTTAGTAATAAACAAACTACTTCTCTTAATACTAGAATTTTGCTGATCCACGTTTTCTCAACTAGAGCTTTGGTATTTTTTCCGGTCTTCTTGTACCACAATTGGACTTCATGAGTTTTTGAAGATAATCACTAAAACATGCAAGTAAACGCAATAGTGTTTTAGGAATTTTATCAGATCTAGACATGAATACCCTGTTAAATTCCCTGTTTATTGCTTTTCTGGTCTATATTCCTCCATTGATTTTTGTTACCAGTTCCTAATTGTGTTCTGGATTTGGTCACAGTGAACCTCTATTTGTGAAGGGCATTGCAAAAAATATGTATACAACTGCAGTAATTTTCAATCTGCACAGTTGTATTAAGACATCATTTTATTCTGCTTCTCCAAAAAGGACATAAATCTTTCTCCATTTACAAAGCAAAAGCAAGGAAAGGCATGTTTTCCTTTCCATGGAAACTAACCAGAATCTGCTTCGACTGATCAAGTAAAAACTTAGAAACCTTCCCGAACCATGAGCAAGCACTTCATTTCCCAGCATCTCCCCAAATCAGAAAAGAACAAACTTTATTGCCTTTGAATGCATGGCTCCTGCTTGGTCTGAAAAATGAATGAAGACTTCTGGAGAAAAAAAATGAATGAAGTGTTGCATCATTGAAGTAATGTGAATTTTTCATTGTTTTATTTAATACAAATTGCAGATAATTACCTGCAAATAATGGGAGAAATTATGATTTAAATTCAGTGTCCTACGACTGCCTTCATTTGACGGACGATTCAGCACATGGAGTGACATGTAGATTCAGGCCCAAGAAGGTAAGTCCTAGAACAGACTTAGTTTCCCTGTGAACTTCTTTATTTCTACGAAAGGAACTCAAGATAGATATCCTGGAAAACTGGCATATCAGCAGAGAGACAGTATGACAGACATGACATATGGCCAAAGACTGCTTGAGTGTAAAAACCATTCATTTGACATTTTTTGACTTGTAGTTACATTTATTTTGGAAGAAAATTATATTTTATAGGTCTCTCATCGGAAGTATATTTTCATAAAAGGGGAAAGGCAAGCATAATGGAAATTATAACACATTAAAAAAATGTTAAGTCCGCTTTTGAAGGAATTTTGCAAGCATGCAAGTTTTCACTTAAGAAAATGTCTAGAGCCAAATCTTTCATTTCTTAGCCTCCAAAACTTCCATTGGCAGCTGTGAAAATTCTGGACTGAGAATAAAACATGATCAGATGCTTTGTTTGATCCTAAAAGATCAAATGTTTGAATTTGGGTTTGGATTCTATTTTCTTCCCCTAACATAAAAAGAAATCTACTTAATGGAAATATACAGAAGTAATTCAGCACCCAAGAATATCTCTAAATTCACATAACTGCTATGTGAAGGCTGGACAAATGACTAAAAGCGCTTGACTCCTAATACAATGCCAAATGCTGACTTCAGACTCTTTTACAAGATGTATTATTATTAAATATTGTATGACCATTTTCCAAATTGGAAAACTACTATAACATTAAAAGTAAAGGATCTAAAGACGTATCTGCTATGTTCAAGGAAAATAGCCAGAATAGAAAGTACCACATGAGCAACCTAGCTAAAAATCTTAAATGCCTTTTCTTTCTTCATTAACTACTCTCACAAGCAGCTACATCCCTGCCAGGTATTTAGGCACATGTTTCCCCTTGAGCTCTGATTTGGTGATTCAGGGCCCAAGGGTTTAAACCATAAAAAAGAAACTAAGACATAATTAAGTGCTATTTAATTGGGCAATATATCCAAAACTTTAATAAAGTTGTGTAAAAACCACAGACTTTTAGCCTGCACTGACCTTTTAAAAAATAAGTTTTATAAAATATTCTATCACATGAATTGTACCCCTTGTATCTTCAGCAATGCCGTTCTCATTTAATTCTATATTCTTATAGAATATAAAGATATATCAAATACCTTTTACTTTAAGTAGCTCAGTTCTGTTTATCATTATGATAAGTACACATTTTACAATAGCTTTCTATTTTCTAAACTGGATAAACTTGTGGGGTGAGGAAATCTTTGCTTCCGGCTTTCGCAAAATGTAAATACTAGCAAAACACTTTACATTACTTTCTGACATCTTTTGATCAACAGACAAAATGAAAATAAGGCTTTTATTCTAACCATATTCTAGAACATGAGCATAAGTTTTATGAACAAGCAGAACTTTAAGAATTCGGGAATATCTAAGAGAATCCATATGTCTAAAGGTAAGTTAACATCTGCAAAATCCTGATTGGTATAGTTTGTTGAAACATGGGCATATTCAGCACCTTGTAGCAAATATTTCTATAGCACAAGAGACAAATCTTCATAAAATTATGCACATTGTCTGATAATCCTTGACTGCAGAAAAAGTACTGACATTGTAAATATATGCTGAAATATCTGCAAGTTTCTGTTAATAAATCACTTTAAAAAGATAAATGATTATACTGATTTGTCTTCCCTAAAACATCTGTAAATGAATCAGATAGAAATTGGTTCAAATAAAAGTATGTATAACACTACATTATTTCTGGGTTTTTTTCTAACTCCATACTATCTATCTCTATATATATGAGTTAGGAGTTAGATATCATACATATTTAACTCCTAACTTCCACTGTTTGGAGTTCCTTATTTTCTAAAAAAAAAAAAAAAAAGAAAACCAGTGGATACATTCTTTGGAAAATATTTTTTATTATAAAATGTACAGTATATTGACCTTAATATTATAAAACACTGTAATGTATCAGAGTCTTGTAAAGACCAATAATTTATAAAATGAGACCAAATTCATTGTTACTCTTTCTAGTCTCATAGTCAGATTAAAAAATATATATAAAATAGATAATGAATTAATTCACCATAGCATCCTTAGTAGCTGGCAAATGTATGTTCATATGCTAAGGTAGCTAATCTCTGCATGTATTTTTATTAAAATAGATCACTCTTATTTGCTAGTTTAGTCTTTGATTTTGAAGAGCTGATAGAAGCATGAACAGAAAGGTTAGTAATCATATTCTATAAGCCTAGATTATGTAAAGGCGCTGCAGGGTACAAGGAAAATTATGTTTTACTAAAGTACTTCTATCACTGCAGCTCACTTATTAACAGTTAATACTTCTTTGGTACTTTTAAGGTGCTTGTTAGAACAAGAAATAGCTTTGGACTATTGACAAGAATAGAGTACTTTAGGTCTCAGATGCTATTGGATAGCATGAAAAACCACCTTACACCGTCTCAACAATTTGAAGACCTTTTTCAACATGTTAGTCTTCTCAGTTCCAGTATATCTAATGCCTCCTATTGCAGGGACTTACTACCCTTTTGAGTACAAAAGAAATGCAGATTAATTCCTTTTTCTTCTCTCCTTAGCCATTGCTGCAAGCAGTATTTCCCTCATTGCACTCGTTTGGCAGTGACTTGAACACCAGTATCCAGCCAAAGGCACTTGTTTTAATGTTAGAATATGTGTATGTAGGTTGTTTTCGAATCACTGCCTAGAATATTTTTAGCAGTGCATTTATAGAAGCCTGCATCCCTTTGAGTGGACTGCTGGATGACTAACGACCCCTGAGGATGGAGGAATTTGTTTCCATACAGACGGGATTGAGCTCCTGTTGTCAGATGGGATTTATCTGGAAGCTCCCATGTTATTTCTGCTTTAGGAATCCCAATGGCCATGCAGTTCAGTTTAACTGAATTTCCAGGTCTGGCATAAACAACAGGTGCTGGCTCACTGGTGATCCTGGGAGGATAGGCAATCACAATGACAGGCACAGTCATAACAGAAGTGCCATACTCTGTTGACACTTTGCACAGGTAAGTGCCTCTGTCAAATACAGAGGCCTCACGCACAGTCAATGAGCCATTCTCCATCAGGGAAAAGCGACCCACAGCCTGGGGGGCATCCATAACCATCCCATTGGGCAGTGTCCAGGAGATCTGTGCCCGCTGGTTTGCCTGGGTGATGCAATGAAGCTGCAGAGTTTCTCCATTGATGATGCTCACCAGATTGTTGTACTGGTTGCTAATTTCTGGCCTGAGACCCACCTTCAGGAAGACTACTCGTTCCACATAACCTCCTGGGTTTCTGGCTGTACAGCGATAAGTCCCAGCATCCCCAGCAGACAGGCTGCTGATGTGTAAGATCCCATCCCTCTTATGGTAAAATCTATGCAGGCGACTGCCACTCAGCACTTCAGAGCCGTTGGGAAGGATCCAGCTTGTGCTGGGTTTGGGGTTCCCCTGGACTGAGCAGTTCAGATTGATATTGTGCCCAGCAATGGCAGTGATCTTTTCACTGACAGGGTCTCTGAAGGAAGGTTTCTCCACATGGTCTGTGATGAGGAGCTGCACAAGCAGTCGGGCTTCCCCTCCTTCATTCCGCCCGATGCACACGAGCTGCACGGCGTCTGTCTGCCTCACCCCCCTGATGTCCAGCGTACCATTGCGATGCACAGTGATCCTGTTCCCGTAGTAGGGAGCCGGTAGGATTACTCCTTCTGGAAAAGCCCATAAGACGCGCGGAGCAGGGATGCCCTCAGCTTTGCAGTCAATAAGTTTCCGGCTGTCTCTGATGGCTGTCTCCCTCACAGATGTTACTGCACTGAGATGACCATTGATTCTGGGAGGCTGAACGTCAACATGGATCCAAACGATCTTCCGATCTTCTCCAGCACTGTTCCGTGCTACACAAGTATAGTTACCACTGTCAGACCTTTGGGCCTTTTGGATGAGGAGGGTGCCATCCCTGTATATCTGGTATTTATCAGATAGGGCAGGAATAGGCCTGTTGGTTGGGGAAAGCCAGGTCACTTTGGGAGTGGGTTCTCCTTTGGTTTCGCATGCTGCTGTGACAACATCACCGTAAGGTACATTAATAGTGATGTATGTTTTGTTCCTGATGGTCGCAGGCTCTGCCACCACTTTGACCCGCACTTTCATTTCATCCTTCCCAATCTGGTTTTCAGCATAGCAGGTGTAGTCTCCTTCCTCTCTGAGACCAACATCATTGAAATACAGGGTTCCATTGTCAAAGACCACATATCGCTTCGTCCGGCTGCCGCTGTCATCCGACTGCATGAAGGTATTGATCATGCTGCCATCTGGGAGACCCCAGGAGATCTCTGGATTTGGCAGACCTGTGGCTACACAGTCGACTTTCAGGTCCCCTCCGTACTTGACCTTGTGGTTATTCTCATTCTTATGTTCTATTTTTGCTGGTTTCATCATCACATTCACTTTGAGGACCACATAATCATCCCCTATCTTATTGCGGGCCACACACAAATAGTCTCCTGCATCTTTGTCTGTAACTGAATGAACAACCAAAGTCCCATTGCTGAATACTTTGATTCTAGTCTCCAATGTGCTGAAAGGAAAGAAAAAAGAACCTAATGTGAGCTACAAAATCACATATTGGGTATTAATTATTGAGAGAAGTCTGGGGGGCAGGGGGGAATAACAACTCAACAGTGTTAAAAAAAAAAAAGGAGAGGAACACTGCTATTGTTACATAATTAAATGGTCAGAAATGTCCAGAATATTCACCACCAAAAAAGCAAATGGAAAAAAATAATTCTACTCACTTGTAACCAAGCAATTCTGTTGTGTTTAATGACTTTAATGATGTTTTTGACCATTAAACATCCACCAAATACCAAATTATGGTGGTTTTGACTCTCTTCTGACTACATGTACAGTATCCTATAACATTCAAATATGATCTCTGAATGATATAATCCATATGGCTATATGGACTATAATGAGGTCTGGTGCATGAGTCTTCAGCTAAAAACAAATAACGATGAGGAAATTCCTCTGACATCAGGTATAACATATGAAACCTTTAGAATAGTCACAAAGAAGCAAAATGTTGCTAAGCTTTGAAATAAAGAAAAAAACTTCCAATGTGCTTAAAAATCTATTATTCCTTTCCACTTCACTATGGAATTGGTGTATTGTGATCAAAACCAACTTCCTCAGTAGCCATAGGTTTCTCCCCAAAGATGATCTCCAGTATTTGAAAAGCAGCCCACATAAAGATCATGAGGGAAAATGAAGAAGAAACACAGTATTTTTTTGCTACAGCTATGAGGCATAAAATGAAATCTGGATTTTGTGCTATCTACAGGTTACCTGAATATATTTTTTGTCAATATAAAAAAAATATGACTATGTTCAGCTGTGAAGGAAGTTGTTCCAAATTATGCATTTTAATTACAGTGCATTTCTCATCTGTTTATAGTGCTCAAAGGTGAGCTATGAATAATTTATAGCACAGAAATTTGTTTTCAGCCAAGTCTTAGGTCAGTTATTGTAGGTTTGTAAAAGGGATATTTTACTTGATACTTCAAACACTGGAGAACGCATTGTTTTAGGCATTTACATGCGACCAGGTTTGCACAGACCTTATTGTGTGGTAACATTTGTTTATACGTGACATTAAAATGACTGTGCTTATTTAAGTAATTATAAGTTGATTTATTTGCTCAGTATTTACCATGTGTAATGATTTACCTAAGAGATAAAATTCAATGATCCCTTTCCTTCTGGGGAAAAGCAGGCACCTGTGCAGTATTATTCAGACTAAGCACATTGGAACAAGCAGTATACAAGTTGTATATCTGAACTTCTGCCACTAGACTTTTTATTGCATTTATGAGTGGCTGTAGAAGAAAAACAGTGGCAGCTTATCCTAAAAACATTGAAGCTAACTTTTCAAGAGTAATACAGCTTTCAAGAAAATTGTGCTAAGATATGATTTGACTATCTTTTTGGTATAATTTCAAATTCCTTCTTAAGGATTGGGTGGCTCAATCAAAACCTGCAGAAGTCAGGAATGAAACTTGTACATATATGAGTGGGCTTTTCTCTACTTGTACATATATGAGTGGGCTTTTCTCTAAGTTCATCTAAACCGCAATTTAGCTGCAACATCCCAAACAGTAATTTACCTGTGCAGGGAATCAATCATCCTTTTGGAAGGCAACCTCCATAATATCCGAGGCCAAGGGTCACCAGAAGCACTACAGTCCAAATGCAGGATGCCGCCGTATGTTACATCTGTTCTCTGGGGAGAGCTCCCAGTGATCTTAGCATTAGATGCATGCTTCTTCACATGGAGCTGTACTGTTCTCCTGGCAGCTCCCACCATGTTAGCAGCAATGCACTCGTAGGTCCCACTGTCCTTGGGGGAGACGTTGCGAATGTAAAGAGTCCCATTGGGAAAAACAAATAAATTCCCATTGACAAACTGAGAAGGTCGGATTTGCGTGCCATCAAAGACCACCCAGCGGATGTTGGGAGAAGGTGCTGCTTTAGCAGTGCAGTGGATGTTAATACTGCTACCAAGGGGCAAGGAAATGTTCTCTTGCTTGTCCTGCTGGATGATGGGGGGTAAGGCTGCAATGTGCAGCCTCACGGCAATGCTGTCAGCTCCTGCAGCATTGCTTGCTACACATTTGTAAACTCCTCGGTCTGAAAAAGTTGCTTCCTTGATAGACAAGGTTCGATTTTCATGAAGCATTATCCTGCTTTCTGTGGTGGTGACTGTCTGCAAAATCTTCCTATCTGGAAAAATCCATGAAATTAGTGGGCTTGGAGTCCCACTAGCCTGACATTCCATTGCTACGGTTTCTCCAAAGTAGACTGTGACATCTCGATAGCGGGAAAGTAAAATTTTGGGCTGGTGGGCGACAACTGAGAGCACAACAATCATTTTATCTATGCCATGCAGGTTCTGAGCTGTGCATAAATACTGTCCACGATCCTGAAGCTGAGCATTTCGGATAAGGAGAGTACCATTTTTCCAGACTTCAAACCTTTGCAACTTGCTGTTGGTTGTCATTAGAGCTCCTGTGAAGGTGAGAGAAGAGAAAGAAAGAGAAAGTCAAAGGGTTTTAAATGTACATTATTGCAATAAAGAATAAAGTGAGATTTTAGGTTTACTCAACACCAATAACAACTTCAGCAGGCCCACATGACATCTTCTGACACTCTCCACAGCTCGAATTAGTCTTTGTTTCTATCACAGAACTAACCACTAGCTTGCAAACATGGACAATGTGGAAATTTTTAAAGGCCTTATGTTTTAGGATTCCTCTTAAATCTTTATGTAACTTTTCTGTTCCTTTTGCACATGGAGATGACACACACACCAGTATTTAAGACAGCAGCGTTCACAAACCCATAGTGACAAGTTTTGCCATAAAAAATTCTAACTGCTGTGAATAACTGCTGTTTTGCCTTTCACAGACAAAAATTACTCTTCAAAAATGAATTCATTAAATGGTAGAGGTTTTCTTTTACTACAAGAAACACTGCAAATATTACTTGTAATGATTAGTTGCAATTAATCATTTAATCTACAATGATTATAAATGCCAGGAAGTATTTTTCAGTATTTTGAACTACTCCTGGGATCATGTTGCATTTCTGTGCAATACCCCTACAAACCATGTGGAAGAACACATTTTTCTCTATCTTACCTGTAGAGACTTTTGTCCAAGTGAAAAAAGGCTTCGGTTCCCCAACTGCATCACAAGGGATAAAAGCATCTGTTTCAGCAAGGATGGATATGCTCTGAGATGCTTTTGTGATAATTTTAGGTCTTTCTCCGTGTACCCTGAAATTAGTGGAAGACTGAATTACAGTTGAATTGTGTGGCATAATGCCTCCCACGTAAGGCACAGATGGTAATTTTTGATGACGATGATGGACATTTTTAAAAGGATGAACTGTAGTGGTTATTTGTGGTTTTGCGCGCTGAAAGGCTGGAGGGGTGATCTTTAAAATCACTGGTGGTAATGTGGTCGTTGTGGCATGTGCCATTGGAGGCACTGGAATAGCTGTAGCTTTCTGCACCGCAATCCCAGTAGGCAAGACATGAGCAACCTTCTTCTCATTTGTGTCTTTTGGGACTAGTTGACCAGGGATGTCTGGTTTAGGATGCGTATTTAAGTGAGGGAATATCCTTGTTCTGTTGAAAAGGAATGGTATTCTGGAATTGGGGTAAGAGGGGATCCCTTGATTTGGTAGTCTCCCTGCTGTGCCTCTGTTATCTGGAAGATAGTTATTTCCAAAAAATCTTGAATTAATATTGTATCTGTTCTGACCCTGATTACTGAACTTGCTTTCGGTCAATGGATTTGTTTTGTGAAATGGAGAGGCTTGTGTTGGGGTAGTTGTTTCACTCTGGGAAGCAAAAGTTTTTCTGTCCTGGATGGTATGGGCTGCATACGCTGTTATCTCTGGTTTGTTTGTGTAGTGAAGAGGCTGATGTGTTATAAAATAGTGTAGTGGGCCCTGTGTTACAGGAAGCTTCACTGTGCCTCTTACTGGAACATGCCTTGGAGGCACAACAGGTAGTCTTTGATTTATGCTTGGTATCATTCCAGCAGGTGAATGGGGAAGATCTGGATTTAGCAGTAAACTGTTGTTTGACTTGCTACTATACAACTCGTTGAATTGTTTCTCTTTTGACTGTATGCTAATCCTGTTTTGGTTAGAGGAAGGAGTAGGGTGAACATTCTGTCTTGAGCTCATCACGCTCATCACTATTTTGTCACCCCCTGCTCCAAATTGTTTTGCTTCTGGGAACCTTTTTTGATTGAAGACATTACTCTCCTTGGTGGTATAATGAAGAGGAGGATGTGAAGTGCTTGAAATGGAAGGGGGAAGAGTGACAAGTTTTATAAATGAAATAAAAGCAGTGGATGTAATAGGAGGCTTTTCAGTTGTCTGTAGATGATGAAACACACGTGGCATAGATTCCTTTCTATCTAAGGAAGATGGCTCTGTTCCATCCTGAGAAGTAACAGATTTCTTTGTCTCCCTAACTGGAAAAGCCTGAGTTTCTGCAGTGCTGGAAGAGGAGGATAAAGTAATTATCTCATGTTGCTGAGGTGGCTCAGTTTTTGCTGGTGTTTCTATAGATACTGTGGGCTTCCATGTTTCCTTTGAAACTGAGAGGTCCTTAAGAACTTCAACTGTGCCAACAGGAATACTTAAGTCAGTCACAGTGGGATGTACCAGCTGGAATGTTCCAGCAGTTGTTTCATTAGCCACACCTTCTAAGTCAAATAGGTTAGGCTCTTCTTGAGATTTTGGTTTTGCTGATAGTATTGAGCTATTCCTCCTCAGCTGTTCCTGAGGAGAAGTTGTTGTGCTGGATTGTTCCACCTTATGATCCACAGGTTTAGAATCTGCTTTCATGTCCTTCTCTGCAGATGCACTGTCTAATGAGTGGTATGCTGGTACTTCACTTTGCTCTGGTTTCAGAGGCACACTTGACTCTTTTGTGGGAAGTGCATCATGTACAGCATATGATGATAAAGTAGTGATAGGTGCAGTCACTGGAAGTGCCAAGGTTTCGGGACTAGTAGGGTGTGTCACGTGTTTAGCTTCAGGTAGAGAAGTAGTAGGCCTAAAAGAGGAAGTTGTGACCATGTCTCTGATTTTTGTAATTTTCTCTATGACACCTGAATCGGGAATTAATGAAGGAGTGGATTCCATACGCTCCTCTTTCCTAGCCTGTATTTTGACATTTTTAAGATCAGGACTTTCACGAGCTGCAGAAGAAGTTTTGGTAACAGCTTCAAATTCAGGTGTCCTTGGAATTATAGGCATTGCCTCTGTGGTTAAAACAACACGAGGCAAAGGTTTTGGTCTTTGTCGGATTCTGTTTGGCCTTCTCCTTCTGCCATAAGGCCTTCTTCTACCATGCTGAGTAATAAGTGGAGGCATGGTCTTTCTATATGGAGTTGTTGAGGTGGCCATAGTGGTCAATCTACTGATGGAAGAAGCCATTTCTAACCCCTCTGCTGTTTTATGAGGAGCATTAGTGCCATGCAAAATGAGTATGGGACCTGGTTTTGGAATAGCCAGGTTTCTACGTTCCTCTGTCTGAGAATTGTCTGCATAACTGCTGGACACGCTTTCTTGCGTCACTGTATTCCTGTGGGTCTCAAGTTTTTTTCTCTGAGCCCCGATGGGTGTGACAGCTGGAAAGCTGATACTTAAGTCTGCCATTTTTGCATGACTTGCGGATATTTTTTTGTGCTGGTATCTCGCATCATTGCTCTTTTCTCTAACAAATGGAGAAGTGGATGAAGAAATGGTAGTAGTGCCTACAAAATCTGTTGGGATGATCTCATCATGAGAAGGTGCTGATGTTACAGTGTCAACACTCATTGGGCCCATTTCATTTAACTTCAAGCTCGTCTCCCAGGTGCTATGAAGATCCACAGTCTGAGACTCAGCAAGGAGAGTAGCATCAAGTGGTAACTCAGCAAAAGCAGAATTTTCTTCAGATATAGAAGATACAGTTTTATCTACATTTTCCACTGTGAATGAACTGCTCTGAACTTTAGGAAAGTTTGTCACAATTTGTTTGGCTAGAGGTTCTTCAGTGAAGGCAACTGAATCATCTGTACTGACATCAAGATGCTGCTCCCCTTGGGGTTGCAGAGTTGCAGAGACAGGAGTCAAATACGGACCTGATAAAGCGATTTCTACAGTGTCTATACTTGCAGGTGTTTCTAAAGACCTGTGGTTGGAAAACAGTTCAGTTTCTGACCTTATTAATACAGACTGGACTGAAAACACTTCCGTGTTCTGTGAAACAGTGACTGGGAATTGCTCATCCTCACCCACAGGTGATGCATCAGCAGAGGAGTCCACCACATCAGCTCCTGTCTCTGAAGGCGGAGGGCTGGCTAAGGGATAAGGGGCAGGAGTAGTTTCCTGCATGACTGATGGCAGTGAAGTTGTTACAGAGATGGTTGTAGCTGTTGTTGTTCTAGGAAGATTTTTTCCACGGACCTTTGCCAGAATGTCAGCCCAATGCTGTGGATTAATCTGTTTGCTTGCCACATTAATCCTCCTCCGAGACTCAAATACTCTCCGGCCTTCTGCAACATTGCTGTCTTGGGTTCTATCAGTATTTTTCCAGATTTTCATTTTCCTTCTGCCCTTCTTTCCCTTTTTAATTTGAGCCTCTGGCACCTGGTCACTTTTTTGTTTAAAAGGTATTTCCCGGTCTTTTAGATGGTTCTTTCTTCGTGGGAACTCCTCCACCTGTCTTGCCCCTGATCCCTCTTCATCATCTATGACCTGCCCTCTTGTTTTTGACAAACCTTTTGAGCCTGGGCGCTTCTTTAGTTTTATTCGTTTAAATGATCTATCAGACACCATTTTATTTACTGTGACTCTTACAGCAAACTGATCTGAGCCCTGCTGATTGACGGCCACGCATCTGTAATGGCCACTATCAGTGACATGGCTCCTTGGAATAAGCAAAGTACCATTGGGCAGCATATAGCCTTTTGAAGAGTTTGATAAATCATTGAGTACGTGACTGCTTGGAAGAATCCAGCTCAGCTGTGGGTCTGGGATGGCAACTGCATTGCACGGCAAAGCTATTGGATCTCCAACATTTTTTTCAACTCTCGCTACATCCGAATCAGCTACCTGAATAGCCGCAGGCTGCACAACGAGTCTGTAAGCCATTATGTCCACATCATCTCTCACTTGGGCAACACAGTGGTACACACCTCCATCAGTGTAACTCACTGATTTGATTATTAGTTGGCCACTACTGAGAATGGAAAACCTACTGTCTTTCTGATTAAAAGGTGCCTGCAGTTTAGTTCCATCTGGAAAAAGCCACTGAATGGAGGGGCTCTCAGAAGCTTTCACACTGCAGCTCAGCTGACACTCTGACCCTTCCACCACACTCTGTGCTGTCCTCGTGCTCTGATTTTGCTCTATCATTACCCAGTTTCTCTGCTGCCTGGTGGTTTTGGTATGAATTGTCTGAGAAAACACAGTAAAAAAAGATAGCACCACTTTTTTCCCTGTACTCTGGCGCCTGTTTAATTGGATATTTATAAGAGGTTGCATCACCCAGGAAGGCTCAGCCAGTATTTGAGCTTTTACCCCTGTGTAGTAAAGAGCATCATAATCTGAGCCTTGCCTGTACTGATAGATTATTTTAGGCTCTTTTTTGAGCATAAGTTCCCTCTCTAATTTGACAGGTACTTCACTGTAGTAAGCTATAAGCTTCCATAGTTTTTCGTAGTTCTCTCGATTCATTGGACATTCAAAATCCAGTGCAATTGTAGCATTTATATCTATCTCCTGAGTCTGGATTTGGTTCCACTGAATTTTGGTAGAACCTGTTGGTTTTTTGATCTCACAGTTCAGGTGGACTATGTTGCCATGCTCATCAGTCATATTTAGAGCAATGTTCCATGGTGAGGACTGAAGTTCTTCCAGAGGGAATTCATAACTGTCACCATCTTCCTCATCTTGAGTGCTGCTATTTTGTCTTAGTGAGGACTGAATGACAGGTTTCCTACAGGAAATATCTTTCAGGTTTTGAATATCTTCCTTCTGCAGCTGTTTTGGGCTGCTGCACTTAGCACACAGCTGTCCCCCTTCATAGGCTTTGTCCTTTTTGCATTTTAAAACACCTGCAAAAAAAAAAAAAAAGGAAGAGAGAAAATAAAAGGAAAACCAAAAGATAAATAAGCTGAAAAACTCTGTTCTAGAGTTAGACAACTCTCAGAAGTGTGTAATAAACTTCATGAGGATTGCATTATATCACATGACACAAAAGGCAAGACTTTAGAATGGCACCTCTTTGTTCTACAGCTGAATGGGCACCTGATTCTCAATCTGACCATGATTTCTTCCGACTTTAATGAGAGGATTGAATACTCCATGCTTCTGAAACCTAGATTCACTGCCTCTAAATAAAATGCCTAGAAACTGAAGTGTGAAAAGCGACATTTAAATCAGTAACAAACTACTCTGTGTCAAAAAGTCTGCATTTGTACAGTGACAGCCGAACTTGTGGATCCAATGTGAAGAGAAGTGGGACCTTTCAGCTTTCAAAAATGCAGCATTTACCTGAGAAATGCTGGACTTCCTCATTAAATAATCCATGAGGCTTTTTATTTTAATTTCTTAATTAAGAACAGTATTGGCAGAACACAAAACATTTTACTGTAGCTACCAAAACGGGCTGACTAGCTCTTGCACTTACAAGTCATTTATCAGCAGGAAAAAAAAGTGCCACTTCTTCCCTGACCTCTGAAACAACTCTAAACTTTGTAATGATACAACAAAAGCTAAAACAGAGAAGGAGAGCTAGACTAGGAAATTATAGCTTTGACTCCTGTCTCCTTCAATGCCAGAAAGACTGCTGTCTGCAAAGCAAGATTATATTGTTTATTATTTATTTATTTATTATATTTATTATTTATTTATGATATTGTTCTGCTCACTAGAATGTCAAATGTCACCTTAGGTATTTACTTTGGAGACATAGAGCAAATAAAATGTATTACAGCTATTCTGGGCATAAGTATCATCCTGAACAATGAGGGATCTTTGAATGAATGAACAATATACCAGTGGGTTATAAGGCAAAATGTCAGGACAAAGGGAAATGAACAGCAAATTTTCATAACATTATTTTAATTGAAAAGATATGCTTTTCTAGCCTGACAAGTCGATTTTCTTGGAAAGTTGTTACAAATGGAGTATTTATATATATATATATATGTATATACGTATACACATGTAGATATCTAGCTGCAGCTTATCACTCGCAGATTTAAACAGGATGTTTCAAAGACAAGGAAAAACTGGCCCACAATCAACTTGGCAGTGGCTACACTGATCTGAAGAAATTTAATAACTCTTTCTGGACAAAACTCCCAAGGAAGTTAATGTTATAGTTATATACAGATACAAATCTGTCATACATGAAAATGGCATGGATAAATTCTTCTTCCTTCTAAAAATCACTACTGTTTTAGTGTAAAGACGTAACCTAATTGAATAAAAATGCTAGCAAAGCCAACACTGCACAAAGGAAAGAATGTTCAGCTTATATCTCATTATTACAACTTACAGTAAAACTAAAGTACACCCCTTACACATACACACACAATTTGGATCAAGAACAGAATGTAAGAATATTAAAATGTAAGCTAGTGAAATACAGTATTTGAGTTAGATGCCTCAAGTATTTGTTCAGTCAGGAAGATTCATATTACTCACTGAAGCATTGCACATTTTTAAAAAGTACTGTCCTATAGTCAAGTGCAAAATTGCAATGAGTTATGTATTCTAAGATGACAAGACCCACCATTATTCACCATATGTGCTCAAAAATCCTTATATAAACCTTGTGGCTCCATCACTCACTTGAGACATCTTCAGTTACAACTAAATGCCAATTCCCTCTTAATATTTTAGCAATAGCTCTGGTGTGACACCAGTTCCTCTGCTGAACTGAGATGCCCAAACTGAAAACTGACACTCAAACCCCTCCTCATTTACTGTATTCCTGATACACAAGCATTATAAAACTCTCTTTTTTTACTTCTGCACACGATCAGAAGCATTCCAGCCTAGGCAGTGTGATACTTTTCTCATCTGTAAGCCTGAATGAAGATAGACTAGCTATTTTATGAAAAAGTTACACGGTTGAAAATAAATGCATTGCAAGGACTTGAAAATACTTAAAATAGATTTGCTCCCTCATAAAAGGAAGTTGTGGTCAATGAAGAAACATGGATAGACATGAAGGATGTATACTCCAGCCTTAATGTTAATAGAATCAAAGTTAGAGGACTTAACCAGGAATTTGGTAACCTGATTTCCTTCCTTCCTTAGACAAACAAGTTCAAATCCAATGTTACCACCTTCCATAAGAGCATATAGTCAGTAGCTTTGTTGGCTGAGGACAATTGGCAGCCCTTAGTCAAAGGTGTACTGATGTGCAAGCAAATGCAGTAAAAGGTTATAACCTATCTCCTCTTTCCAATTATACACTTTACTATCACTGCTGTCATTCCAAAGGTAATGGCTAATTTCTTTGCTGTTAAATATGTATTTTTATCCAATGAAACAAAACTGCTTTCTTTTTACACTGCTTTTTAAATACACACATTTATTGAACAGTAACGGAATTTAATACTGCACATAGAGATCATGTTGGCAATAATACTCAGGAAATAACAAAACCAACAACATGCAGAGCAGGAAAAAAAAAAATCAACAGTATGAGTTCAATAAAAACTGGTAGCTTATGCTCCTACCTCCTGAAACTTCATTCCATTCAAGAAGCCACTTCAAACTGCAGTCACAGGCCCATGGATTTCCATGAAGGAAAAGATTTTCCAGCAGTGGCATGCCTTGAAACATCCCTGCAGGCAAGGTCCTAAGAGCATTTTCAGACAGGTAGAGATGTCTTACTGTTGACAGTTTGAAATAATCAAGTACCACAAATGTTGAAAAGGTGTTGGGGTGAAGCTGCTGGAGCAAATTTCCTTCTAAGTGGACCAGTCTTAGAGAAGTTAAACCATTAAAAGCATTTGGATGAATAAACTCAATTCTGTTGTGGTCCATGTGAAGTCTCATTAAGCTTGAAAGTCCTTGGAGAGTTTGGCCAGTTATGGCTTTCAATTTATTGTAACTAATTTTGAAAACCTAAAAAAAAAATTTAAAAAAAAGAACCAGAGATTAATTTTTTTTATCTAAATCCAAACAGAATAACAATTGAGCAAATATTTTCCTCTCACATTCAAATCTTTTGCACCACTGAAAAATGATATGATGGTCAAAGAGGTAGAATAAAACTGAGTGTTAGTTGGCATTATCAGGTTAGACATAGGCATAGTTAATAGATATCCAATGTATTTTGGGGGAAAATGGTATCTTAATCCTGAAAAATGGCACTATAAAGAACACTTATTTTTGTTTTCTGACATTCATGGAAGTTAGTTTTGAAATTCAGGAAAACCTAAGCATTACCTGTAGAGACACAAGATCTTTCAAAGCACCATTAGGAATATTCTGAATGTCATTTCCATGTATCATAAGCAATTCCAATTTTGTAAGTCCTGCAAAGGAGTTCTCATATATAGACTGTATACTGTTAAACCTGGGGAAAAAAAATCACACATGCAGTTACATTTTATACTCTGACTGTCACAGACTGCAAATGTAAAATTTGTATAACCTAACTTTCAGGAAAAATTGGAGGGACCTTAATGCATTGTCAAAAGGCCAGAAGTTACTGAAAGATTTTTACAAGGCCCAGGCATACTTAGCTCATGTTTACATTAACATTTCTTTTAACTCACTTTGTGGCACTTTAGCCATAAATTAGGAGTAAAAGTAATAAATAGGCGTTTAAGTTCTAATAGTTGTCAGTATATTTTTCCATGCAGTTCAGTTTATGGAATGGAAATAAGTTAATGGCCTCTGGCCAAACATGATGCTATAGAGCCTGGCAAACTAGTGAGGCTGCAGTGTTGCCAAAGCAGCATCTAACAATAAATAAACAGAGATTTGGAAAGTAAACATTAAAAATGGGTATCTCCCAAGAAGCACAAGAAGCAGTAATTCACATCCTGCTTCACTTACTGTTACAACATGTAATTGGCTACATTAACTAAATACATAAGATCTAGGAATTGACCTTCCAGTTACATAATTTGAGCCTTGAAACTCCTCTTAGACAAGGAATACAAAAAATCTACTCTTTGAAAATAATTCAGTTTTGCTTTGGACAAGAGAATCAGGCTTTATTTGCCAACTTGGAAGAGTTATGTTTGGTGGCCTAGCTCTACATTTGAGTTTTTCATATGTATACAGAAAATTAAATGTATTATCTGGGCATGCAGTCTTAAAACTAAGCATAGAATTTTAAAGCTTTTTCCAATTTCTTAGTATTTTCTAGAAAGCAGGGGAAGACACAGCATGAAATTAAAATACTTTGAATACGAAGAAAAAACTTTTGGATCTTCACCATGTTATCTATCTAAAGATTCCTAATTTGCTAAAAATTTAGACTACTGTATTTTTAGTCCTTCTGCAGTTTCACTAAGCTTATAGCAGATATCTTATTAAAATTCCTTATTTCAAAATCAGTCCTTTGAAAAAAATCCGAACTTGTCTAAATAAAAATTTTTCCTAAACTACTTCCAGTTAGAAAAATAATCTTCACCTCCTAAATGCACAGCACGTAAAATAGCAATATGATAAAAGCGCTCTTTCAAAGTGAAAGAAGAAGAACAACAGACTGTTTCTTCCTGGGAAAGGACACGACTCAGAAAATGTCATTTGTAGTAATGAAATACAAAGACAGGAAATGGCTTTTATGCTAACAGAATATCAAACAATGTATTTTTACTAAAAAAAGAAAGCCCAAACACCTTAGAAACTTAGAAGTCTATGTGCCATTTACAAAAAAAAATTTAGGGGTTGGAGTACAAATTTCTTTAATATAGCTTTACTGAGCACAAGAGCATTTTGAGACTAAATTTAGGCTTTAGGCAGATAAAATGCTGGTGGATGGAAATTTTAACTAAGGAGAAGCAAAAAAACCCCCAAACCCCAAGGTCCCTACTGCCAGTCATTGCATGATCAGTTGCAGCTTACAGGCCTTGAAGCTGTCAGGGTGAGTTCATCACAGGTAGTGGGGCAGCCCTGACACCAAGCAGAAGAGGACTGCAACTCTTGCACCGTTCTGTGTCACACAACGACCCAACACAGTACTTTTGTAATATGAAGCCTACCAACAGTCCCTGCCTTCTTGTCTCAAAATCTGACAGATGTGAATTGGCAGTACCCTGGCAGAGTAAAGTGAGTTGAAGCCTGAGCAATCTCTTCCCAAAACATGCTTATATTGCACTTACTTGCTTGAAAAAAACTGCAACAAAACCACAACTCCTTAGGCAATGCATCAAATTTCTTTCTACTGTATTCATTTAAGATACGCTATATCTCATTGTTCTCCAAAATGCTACTGGGTTACATCATAGAATTTTACTCCTACTGTATTTTTTTTTTTTTACATCAGGTATAAAATTACATATTCTGTAGAAATCCCATAATAGGTTTAATTCAATATCTTTTTTTATACACTGCAGAAGACTAAATGTTCTATTTGCCAAAAAAGAACTCACACCATGGTATAAATATTTATTTGAAAATAGTAGCAACTTTTGTTTGAAACATAAAGGCTAAGCTAATTTCTCCATGCCAGCAACTGTAGTGTTTGAAATACAGCACCAACAAGTAAGCACCCATCTCTGCAATTCTACTCAAGAAGTACACACACAGATCCCGGTTTGCCACATGTGTGCAAAGCACTCCAGGCTTCGGCACTAAGAACACAAAACTGTTTGCTCCAAGCTGCCATACAAACCCGAAGTTGATTCTTTCCACATGTTTAGCGATCCGAGCCGGCACGGCTGCCAGGGAGCGGAAGGTGCAGTGGACCTCGGTGGGGAGGTAGCAGGCGCAGGGCTGGGGGCAGCCCAGGGCGCCCAGGGGCAGCCCCAATCCCAGCATCAGCACCACGGACAGCGCTCCAGCCGCCACCCGCTCCCCCATCTTGTCGCCTCCCCTTGCCTGGCTCCTCCTGCATTGTTCCGGGGCGGGGAGGAAGAAAAGAGAGAAGAAATGATGATTTTTAAAAACTTTCATATACTCTTTATATATTTTAAACCCTTTATATACCTAGTAATGGCCTGCATTGTCCAGAAAGCCTGTAGACAACCAAGGCCAAGTTCAGTTGGAAAGCCATTTTCTTTATTACATGTCATTTTCTACTTCAGTGTTAATTTTTCCCCTATTACTCACTTCTACTAAATACCTATTCTAAAAAAGTTATGCTGCCTCCCTATGGTAATAAATTTTATAGGCTTATTCTGTGCACCAAGAGTAGTACTCATCTCACTGAAAAACCAGAAAACTTTTAGGGACATATCTAGCTCAAGCAAATTGCCATGGCTCTCTCTACAGTCAATGAAAGAAAAAAAAAACCCAAGCCAAAATCACTTGAAGATGAATAATATCAGTTATTTACCTCATCAGATAACTAGAAACAGTACAATTGAGCTCCATTAGGTCCCAAATTGGCAAACTCACCTCGCCTACTTGCCTAATCTTCAGACAGGCTACTAACTTTCATTAGGGTAAAATGTGGCTCAATTAATCTCATTCATAATAGACATGGGAAATGACTGAAAATGATAGAAAGAATTGGTTTGCCATAGATCTAGACTGTCATCCTTTGCCATGGGTTGCTCTGCGATGTTGGATTTACTCTTACATTGAAATCTTAACCAAACAGGTATGACTGATCAGAACTGACAAAACTGGACAATTTGTTTAAAAGCGTAAGCACAGACCTCACAGGAAAAGTTTATAATATGTCTACCAACACTCAAGTTCAGATTTTTGGAATTGTGTGTCAAAGTCAGCATTGCTAGAACCATAGAGAGTCATTTAAAGAAGCACAGTGTGCTAAGAACAGACAAGAAACCATAACTGTTACTGACCTCAAGCATTAGTCATTTCTGAAAATAAAATCATTTATGTAATGTCTTATTACAGATTAAGCACCCTCGTTTTGGACAAATGAGTTTAAAACATTCCTATTCTTATTCTACCATCAGAAGAATTTGAAAGCTTTTCAAATTAAAGCCATACAAGAATATGGGCTGCTATTAGTAACAGAAATTCAATATTCCTGCTTTTGTACAACACTGTGGCAATGACAGAAAGGCATTCACTTCTACCAGCTATTATTAGTTCCATTAGTTATTTCCTTTTAGCATAACAGTCGGATTTTCTCAGATCTGCAAGCAACAAGATGCACATTTTTTCCCTAAGACTGTCATGTGCAAACCATTACAGTTCAAAGGAGAGGCTCGTTGGGATGAAGAGTTTTCCCAAATATCCGTGGTCAAGTTAATGAGACGCTTAGCATTCTTTACGAGACACATAGCTTGTAATTTGTTTAAGAATTTTCAGGTGCTATTTTCCTTACGTTCTTCTTAACAAAAACTCCTTCTAAAATCAGCCTAGCCATTTCAATTCCTTTTGTGAGTGGTCCCTTCCAGGACGTGCTCATTGAGGTGAAGAGGAGACTGCAGTGACGTGTGGGGGGTCGGGGAAGTGCCGGCCAGAGGGACTTACCGTGCTCTGCCCGGCTAGGACGGAGGGACAGCCGCGCCCCGCCCGCGCCCCGCCCGGAGCCGCCTCGCCCCGCCGCGCGGGGGCGCTCTCGGCAGCCCCTCTCGCCATTGGCTGCCCCACCGCCCCCGCG